>PQFF01000046.1:30383-40459 GCA_003547095.1 Diversispora epigaea
ATATATATATATATTTGTAAATATAAAGGTTATAGAAAGCCTTTTTAATCAAATAAGTAAATGTATTCGCAAGGTAATCAATAATAATCGTTTTTAGTCGTTTTGTAATCGGTTTTAGTTGTTTTGTAATCGGTTTTTAGTCATTTTGTAATCGGTATAAAGACTATATACAAAGGCATTAAAAAAAAGATCAAAATGCAATAAATAGATGTGCAGATGACTCATCTATCATTAATATTTGTTTAATCTGTAAATCATATGTAATACAAATACTTTTATATATATCATATGGTTTTGTATTCGGTATTCGATTTTTATAAAAATCGATTTACATCACATGATCGCACTAATTTGAAAACCGCGATAATACAGAATATTATTAAAATATACTTAAAATATACTTCCATTTTTTAATAAGTATATTTTAAGTATATTTTAATAATATATATAATTTTATTAATTTAAAATACTTAGATCTATATTATTAAAATATACTTAAAATATACTTATTAAAAAACGGAAGTATATTTTAAGTATATTTAAGTATATTTTAAATATATTTTTTTAATTATAAAAAAAAATTTTAAGTATATTTTAATAATATTTTAAGTATAATGTTATATAATTTAAATAACCGATTTTGCTATATTTCAAATATTAATAATATTTTAAGTATATTTTAAGGATACTAAGGATATTTTAAGTATATTTATAGTATATTTTAAGTATATATAGTTCTTATAGGGAATTAATTAGCCAAAGGTGCAATTATTGAGCCAACCTTCATATCAATTAAGCCTTCCACCCTTAGCATTTGTAACATATTTTGTAAAAGTGAACAATTTAAACTAAAATTAAAAAATTTATTAATATTAATTAAATAATTAAATATTATAAAATTATAAAATAATTTCAAATAAAATTACCTTGTTCGTCGTTTATTTATATACCAACTATACATGCCCTATAAGAAGTGCGCATACTTAATTTGTACTTAAAATATACTTAAAACATCATTAGTATACTTAAAATATACTTAAAATATTATTAATATTTAAAACTTAGCAAAAATTGTTTATTCAGATTACATATTATAATACTTAAAATATTATTAAAATATACTTAAAAATTTTTTTATAATTAAAAACATGTACTTAAAATATATTCGAATATACTTATTATATACTTAAAATATGTTTCTATTTTTAATAAGTATATTTTAAGTATATTTTACTAATATGAATTTAAACATTCAAATAATTAAATTTTATGTACACCCTTAAAATATACTTATATTTTTTTAATAATGATATTTTAAGTATTTTTTAAGGTAAATAGAATACTTAAAATATTATTATGATTTACTTAAAACAGAACCCAAGTTATCTATAGTATTGAGCCACTGCATAGCGGCTATCATTTTTATTATAGTCACAATTAGAATGTATAGAAAATATTATTTTTGTAATCTGGAATATCAGAATTTTTTAAAAAAAATTAAAAAAATCAATAAAATTTAATGTTGAATTTTTTAAGTTTTTTGATTAGTAAAGGGTCCATTATTATAGTGCCAAGTCTATACATGTTCCCAAAATTGATTTTGGATTTTTGAGGTATTTCGACTTTTTGAGATTTATGCAGAATCTATTCTATATATGGAAGTAAAAAAAGTACCCAGTTATATGTATCTTCAATCAAAGAATAAATCTGGGTGGTCAAAAAATTTCGGGTTTTAAGTAAAATAATTTCGTCTTCTATGAAAAACTATTTCGACTTTTTTCCCCAAAATACCAATTTCGGGGCCCCAAAATAATTTTGCGTGCAAGTATANAATTTTAAAGTTCTTGGTCTGAAATTTTTTGTGTCGATAGATTACATTCTCAGCATTTTTTTTTATTAATTACATTTTTGTTATTTACTTATTAAAATAAAAAGTTTTATATGTGGTAACGATTGTGAATTATTTCCGATTTTTTTTTTTATAAATATAAAATAAATAATAAATATTATATCGTATAACATTAAAAATATTGTGCAACATTATATTGCATAACGTTACAAAATGATTATCAATAAAAATATTTTAATTATTATAACAAATATTTTAAAAATTTTAAATGTCAATAACCTTAAAATATTCTTAAAATATACTTTTATATAATTGAGTATCATTGGTTAATTTTTGCAGATCTATTTTTTTTTGATGATATATATATGATTTTGTTTTTTTTAATTGCATATTTATTTAAACTTTATGTTTACTCATTATATAATCTTGAGTTTTATTTTTTTTAAAGTTTTTTTAAACTTTAAAATAATCTTTAAACTTTATTTATTTTAAAGTAATCTCAAGTTTTATTTACTATTTAAACTTTATTTTAAGGTAATCTCAAGTTTTATTTATTTTATTTACTTTGTTTATTTTTTTATTATAATATAATTATAAGTTATGTTCAAAGTTTTCTTTATAAGTTATGTTCAAAGTTTTCTTGACTTTAGTAGAATCTTAAGTTTTTAATTAATTATAACTATTTATTTAAGGTAATTTGAAATTTTTTTTTAAAACTTTATTTATTTTAAGATTAATAATATTTACATGAGTTTATTTTTTAGAATATATAACTTAATGTCATAAGTTTTAATTTATTTCATAAGCTTTTATTTATTTTTTGAACTTTAATTTTATAGTACATAATTTTTTATTTGACTTCGCTCGTGATTTACGCAACGGGGAGCGATTTTTTACTATGATATTTCTAATACAGATAAAAAGCCCCGGTTCTTGGCTACGATATAGTATGTTTTTTAATTTTTTAACATTGATATTCATCAAGTTATTACGATTTAAAGTCTCACATCTATATTTCTTAAGCTTTAACTTTATTTCTTGAGTTTTAATTTGTTTTATTTAAAATAGATATGAATATATATGCTACTTGAATGTAATTATTTCATGACTTTAATTTAATTTAATTTATTTCTTGAGTTTTAATTATTAACAATTATTAACTTTATTTTTATTTTATTTAATAAGTTTTAACTTTATTTTATTTATTTCTTTCTATTTCAGAATGTATAAATATTATTTGAGGTAATTATTTTATAAATTTTAATTTATTTCATGAGTTTTAATTTATTTCTTAAGTTTTTAATTTATTTCTCTTTATTTTAGAATATATAAACATTATTTAAGGTAATTTATTTCTTGAGTATTAACTTGTTTTATATATATCTTTTGAACTTTAATTTATTTATTTTATTATAATATTAAAAAAATATGTATTAAATATTAATAAATACTTAATAAATACTTTAAAATATACTTAAAAATAACCTGATAAATACTTAAAAATAATTAAATTATACTTAACTTGTTCTTATTTGACTAGTGATATATACTTAAAATATTATAGTTTTACTCTTATTTGACTAGTAACATGTACTTGGAATATACTTAAAATATACTTAAAACATCATAGTTTTACTATTATCTATAAATTTGAATAAAAATTGTCACATACTTAAAATATACTTAAAATATACTTACCATTACCTGTTTTGAGTAGATTTTGAGTAGATTTTAAGTATATTTTAAGAGATTTTAAGTATATTTTAAGAAATTTTAAGTGTGTTTTAAGAAATTTTAAGTGTGTTTTAANATATTATTATGATTTACTTAAAACAGAACCCAAGTTATCTATAGTATTGAGCCACTGCATAGCGGCTATCATTTTTATTATAGTCACAATTAGAATGTATAGAAAATATTATTTTTGTAATCTGGAATATCAGAATTTTTTAAAAAAAATTAAAAAAATCAATAAAATTTAATGTTGAATTTTTTAAGTTTTTTGATTAGTAAAGGGTCCATTATTATAGTGCCAAGTCTATACATGTTCCCAAAATTGATTTTGGATTTTTGAGGTATTTCGACTTTTTGAGATTTATGCAGAATCTATTCTATATATGGAAGTAAAAAAAGTACCCAGTTATATGTATCTTCAATCAAAGAATAAATCTGGGTGGTCAAAAAATTTCGGGTTTTAAGTAAAATAATTTCGTCTTCTATGAAAAACTATTTCGACTTTTTTCCCTAAAATTGCAATTTCGGGGCCCCAAAATAATTTTGCGTGCAAGTATAATACCAACCCAATATTGAAAAATATCTTTTACAACTTGCATTACTTGGTACAATTGATACCATTAAAAGAACAAGTTTTTGAATATGATTATTTTGTTGTTTACACATAAGCTACCAATTTTTTACTGTATGAATTCCAGTTACAAATTCAAAATCATATGGTTTACTTTTTAAAGAATAGTTTGAAATTTGTGCAATTAATTCTTTAGCAGATTTTTCCCTTCCTCCTAATAATTTCCATATTGATAAAGCTTTTTCACATATAATACGAAAAGTATTTATTTGTAAACCAGTATCTAAATTATTAATGAATAAGTAAATATTTATTTAATTTAAAATAATATTTAAAAAAAATAATATAAATATCTCTATATTTAGGATGTAAAAAATAAGCCAAGAGATAATAGTCAAAATTAAACTCTTTCCATCTTTTATTAAAAACATTTTGACATTCTTTAGAAAAATTTTGATTACTTGTTTGTGACAATTCTTTAATAGCTGTTGCCATAATTACAATATTGATAAAACAGTCAGCTAAAGTTGTTGATTTATGTTCAAGATTTATTATTGCCTTTTTAATAGGTAATAATATTGTTCTCAAATCTTTAACATTTCTAAAAAAATTTTGCTTTCGTAAAATTGAAATTATTTCAAGATTTAATAATTGTGATTCATTTTCTAAAATCTTTAAAATTAATTATAATAAAAGTTAAATTAAAATTAATTATAATAAAATTAAATTAATATAAATTAAATTTAATTAAAATTTTAATTTGAAATATATTATTACCTGTTTTAAAGCATTTTTACATCTTATAATTGAATCTGTACAATCATATGCTGTAGTCTAAGTCTATCTTGTTATAACATATTTTTTCAATCCACCACCTTTGATCATATTTTCAACAATCTCTTGTTGGAGAATAGCACCACCAGCATGAGATTGTTTAAAAAAGGTTACAATTTTTTTACAACATATGATAATATTTGTAACCCAATTAAGTTTTATGATGTCACTTGATAATAAATTAATATGATGTGCAATACATCAGATTGGAAAAATATATGGATATTTTGTTGACACTAAATTCTTTGCTAGAACTACATTTGAAGCATGATCCGATACTATAGAACAAAATTTCTCAGCACCTACTTCTTCAATAACTTTAATAATTTTATTTTTTAAAAATTCTCCTGTATGAGAATTTTTAGAAAAATTCCTTAAAGAATGTATATATTCTTTTCCATCACTTGTCATAATTAAAAAAATATATAAAGATTGGCCAGCTGGAGAAGTCCATCCATCTAAACCTAAAATATTAGAATTGTTATTTATATAATTAAAATTTAAATTATTAATTATTATTAATTATTTAATTAATTAAAAAATCAAATAAAACAATACCTAAAGTTAAATTTGTCTCATTAGAAAGTTTCTTTTTCATTTCAGCTACATCAGGAAATTTTTTAAGTCGGAGGTTATTGTAATAATTTCGTTTTCAAAGGTTATTGAAGGTTATCAGACCAATAACCTTCGCAAATATTACGTTTATTATGATAAAGTGAAGGTTATTGAAGGTTATCGATATCAATAACCTCCGGAGTATTACGTTTTATTAATAAAAATGAAGGTTTTCGGTACCAATAACCTTCGTAAATATTACGTTTATGTTGGAGGTATTCGAAGGTTATCGGAGTGAAGGACTTCGAAGGCTTACGTTTAAAAAAATTTACTGATGTATAACAGTAACAGTTTCTACATTAATCATAGTAGTAGATAAAATTGTTCTTTTAGGAACTTGAAAACCTGGACATAATTCTTTTGAATAATCAATAAAAAAAGGNCATCACTTGTCATAATTAAAAAAATATATAAAGATTGGCCAGCTGGAGAAGTCCATCCATCTAAACCTAAAATATTAGAATTGTTATTTATATAATTAAAATTTAAATTATTAATTATTATTAATTATTTAATTAATTAAAAAATCAAATAAAACAATACCTAAAGTTAAATTTGTCTCATTAGAAAGTTTCTTTTTCATTTCAGCTACATCAGGAAATTTTTTAAGTCGGAGGTTATTGTAATAATTTCGTTTTCAAAGGTTATTGAAGGTTATCAGACCAATAACCTTCGCAAATATTACGTTTATTATGATAAAGTGAAGGTTATTGAAGGTTATCGATATCAATAACCTCCGGAGTATTACGTTTTATTAATAAAAATGAAGGTTTTCGGTACCAATAACCTTCGTAAATATTACGTTTATGTTGGAGGTATTCGAAGGTTATCGGAGTGAAGGACTTCGAAGGCTTACGTTTAAAAAAATTTACTGATGTATAACAGTAACAGTTTCTACATTAATCATAGTAGTAGATAAAATTGTTCTTTTAGGAACTTGAAAACCTGGACATAATTCTTTTGAATAATCAATAAAAAAAGGATTTTCTACAATTCACAAAGGGACCCCACAAGTAATAAAAAATTTGGTAAGTGCTCTAGAACATCTTCTTTGCTTATCATCTGTAACTGTTAATCGTTCTACATGATTTGTAATTTTTGATTGCTTATATGGTTTTGATCATTTAGAAGAATTATCATCATCATTATCATCAAATGATCCATTATTTAATATTTCAAGATATAAAGCACGAACTTCTGGTAGTGGTGGTTTTGGACATTGTAGAACAAGATGTACTATCATTTCAGAGGTTTTTCCACGAGACCATTTTTGTTTGCAAAATTTGCATGCTGCCCCAGAATGTAAATCTTTTTTTCCATTTGTTGAATCAGCTGGGATAGTGTCAAAGTGCTGTCAAACTTCATTTTTAGGACGTCCGGGATGTTTTCTGTTAGATGTTAAAATCAAAAGTTCATCCTCACTATCAATTATATTTAAAAAACAAATTAAAGGTTAAAGAAATGGATTAAAAAGATGGATGGATTAAAGAAATGAATTAAAGAAATGGATTAAAAAAATTACAGATTAATTATCTCTTGTTAGATGTTACACATTATAAATATTAAATTATTTTATTTATTTAATATATTGACAGTACGAATCTTTACATGTATATTCATGATTATATTTATATATATATACTTTCATGTATTTATTAGCATATAAGTTATATTGCAAAACCACCCACATTGTGCAAACTAACCTATAATACAAATCTAAATAATAATAACAGAATAAGAATAAAAAAAAAGAATAATAAATAATAAATAATAATAAATAAAAAAAGAATAAATAAAAAAAGAATAAATAAAAAAATAGTAACAATGTGGAACTAACTTATATTATACAAGCCTATATGTTAAAAGTGAAAAAAAAGATAAGTAAAATATAATAATAATAATAATAATAATAATAACAATAATAATAATAATAATAAAAATAATAAATACTTAATATATGTTCTCGCGAGCTCGTGAAACCTACCGTACCATTCTCGCAGGCCCGCGAAGCCCATTTCAACTTCTACGAACATCTTCACGAACCCACGAGCCTAATTATAGAGAGAGAAGGAGAAAGGTAAGTATATTTTTATTTATTTTTTAAAAAAAAAAAATATTTTAAAAAAGAATTATAAAAAAAAAATAAAAAAATACTTACCCTACGTCCCCCNATTGGCCAGCTGGAGAAGTCCATCCATCTAAACCTAAAATATTAGAATTGTTATTTATATAATTAAAATTTAAATTATTAATTATTATTAATTATTTAATTAATTAAAAAATCAAATAAAACAATACCTAAAGTTAAATTTGTCTCATTAGAAAGTTTCTTTTTCATTTCAGCTACATCAGGAAATTTTTTAAGTCGGAGGTTATTGTAATAATTTCGTTTTCAAAGGTTATTGAAGGTTATCAGACCAATAACCTTCGCAAATATTACGTTTATTATGATAAAGTGAAGGTTATTGAAGGTTATCGATATCAATAACCTCCGGAGTATTACGTTTTATTAATAAAAATGAAGGTTTTCGGTACCAATAACCTTCGTAAATATTACGTTTATGTTGGAGGTATTCGAAGGTTATCGGAGTGAAGGACTTCGAAGGCTTACGTTTAAAAAAATTTACTGATGTATAACAGTAACAGTTTCTACATTAATCATAGTAGTAGATAAAATTGTTCTTTTAGGAACTTGAAAACCTGGACATAATTCTTTTGAATAATCAATAAAAAAAGGATTTTCTACAATTCACAAAGGGACCCCACAAGTAATAAAAAATTTGGTAAGTGCTCTAGAACATCTTCTTTGCTTATCATCTGTAACTGTTAATCGTTCTACATGATTTGTAATTTTTGATTGCTTATATGGTTTTGATCATTTAGAAGAATTATCATCATCATTATCATCAAATGATCCATTATTTAATATTTCAAGATATAAAGCACGAACTTCTGGTAGTGGTGGTTTTGGACATTGTAGAACAAGATGTACTATCATTTCAGAGGTTTTTCCACGAGACCATTTTTGTTTGCAAAATTTGCATGCTGCCCCAGAATGTAAATCTTTTTTTCCATTTGTTGAATCAGCTGGGATAGTGTCAAAGTGCTGTCAAACTTCATTTTTAGGACGTCCGGGATGTTTTCTGTTAGATGTTAAAATCAAAAGTTCATCCTCACTATCAATTATATTTAAAAAACAAATTAAAGGTTAAAGAAATGGATTAAAAAGATGGATGGATTAAAGAAATGAATTAAAGAAATGGATTAAAAAAATTACAGATTAATTATCTCTTGTTAGATGTTACACATTATAAATATTAAATTATTTTATTTATTTAATATATTGACAGTACGAATCTTTACATGTATATTCATGATTATATTTATATATATATACTTTCATGTATTTATTAGCATATAAGTTATATTGCAAAACCACCCACATTGTGCAAACTAACCTATAATACAAATCTAAATAATAATAACAGAATAAGAATAAAAAAAAAGAATAATAAATAATAAATAATAATAAATAAAAAAAGAATAAATAAAAAAAGAATAAATAAAAAAATAGTAACAATGTGGAACTAACTTATATTATACAAGCCTATATGTTAAAAGTGAAAAAAAAGATAAGTAAAATATAATAATAATAATAATAATAATAATAACAATAATAATAATAATAATAAAAATAATAAATACTTAATATATGTTCTCGCGAGCTCGTGAAACCTACCGTACCATTCTCGCAGGCCCGCGAAGCCCATTTCAACTTCTACGAACATCTTCACGAACCCACGAGCCTAATTATAGAGAGAGAAGGAGAAAGGTAAGTATATTTTTATTTATTTTTTAAAAAAAAAAAATATTTTAAAAAAGAATTATAAAAAAAAAATAAAAAAATACTTACCCTACGTCCCCCGGTCCGCGAAGCCCATTTTGACTTCTACAGACATCCTCACGAACCCACGAGCCTAATTCTAGAGAGGAAAGGAGAAAGGTAAGTATATTTTATTTATTTTTTTAAAAAAAAAATATATTTTAAAAAAATAATTATAAAAAAAAATAAAAAAATACTTACCCTACGTCCCCCTGGGTCCGCGAAGTCCATTTTGGCTTCCACAGACATCCTCACAAACCCACAAGCCTAATTATAGAAAGGGAAGGAGAAAGGTAAGTATATTTTTATTTATTTTTTTTAAAAAAAAAAAATTTTAAAAAATAATTATAAAAAAATAATAAAAAAAATACTTACCCTACGTCCCCCCGGGTTTGCGAAGCCCATTTCGACTTCCACGGACATCTTCACGAACCCACGAGCCTATCTAGAGAGGGAAGGAAAAAGGTAAATATATTTTATTTATTTTTTTAAAAAAAATATATATTTAAAAAAAAAAAAAGATAAAAAAAAAACTATAAAAAAAAATTCTATCCGTTGTGCAACGGATAGAATATAATAAAAATTCTATC
>PQFF01000046.1:43335-83899 GCA_003547095.1 Diversispora epigaea
CCCTCATGTAAATCACCGGAAATTTGTCACTTGACAAATGTAACCAAACTTTAAACGTGATTTTGACCACATGTTTATAAATAAACATGCAATGCTGACTAATTAAAATTTATGCGCCATCTTTCATATAATTTAAATGACGAGAAAAGAACTTACCATAGCTCAACGTGAAAGAATTGTTGGAGCTTATATTAATGGCAGTAATTTTACAAATATTTCGCATCAACTTAATATTGCAGTATCTACAGTCCATGATACTATAAAAAGATATAATGAAACAGGTTCTCCACATCCCCAGAAACGTCCTGGCAGGCCAAAAAAATTTACTGAACGCAATGCAAGAGTTTTACAACGTATTATTCATGAAGACCGGTTTGCTCCTTTGGGCAATATAACAAACCAACTTAATATTAGACTTAATACCCAATTAAATGCAGCAACTGTACGTAAATATTTGCACAATACTGGAATTAACAGTTGTGTTGCACGTTGCAAACCTTTATTAACTGAAGTACAACGAAAAAAAAGATTACAATGGTGCCGAGAACACCAAAATTGGAACGAAGAATGGAAAAATATTGTATGGTCAGATGAATCCAGATTTGCACTTTTTGAGTCAGATGGACGTGTGAAAGTGTGGAGAAAGGCTGGAGAAACTTATAATAAAGA
Organism: Diversispora epigaea; assembly: GCA_003547095.1. Taxonomy (NCBI): domain Eukaryota; kingdom Fungi; phylum Glomeromycota; class Glomeromycetes; order Diversisporales; family Diversisporaceae; genus Diversispora; species Diversispora epigaea. The sequence goes on from PQFF01000046.1 coordinate 44,005, forward strand.
TTGTATTAAACCTACTGTAAAGTTTGGTGGAGGTTCTGTAATGTTTTGAGGTTGTTTTGATTGGAATGGCGTTGGGCCTTTAGTATTGGTTGATATAAACATGGATTCTGATGTTTATATCAATACTCTTGCTAATAATTTTATTCCATGGGTTTAAAATCGTCCTAATGCTACGTTGCAACAAGATGGGGCTCCTTGTCATACATCATTTTATACCCATTGGTAGATGTCAACGCATAACATTAAAATTTTAGAGTGGGTCTCGCAAAGTCCTGATCTCAATCCGATCGAGCATCTGTGGGATCATTTGGACTGTAAAATAAGGAAAAGGAAACCTTTACCCACTTCCAAAGAAGATTTAATAAGAGCAGCACAAGAGGAATGGCAAAATATTAATATTGAAATTTTGCATAATTTAATTTCAAGTTTACCTAATCGTATAAAGGCCATTATTAAGGCCAAGGGTGGGCATACTAAATACTGATTTTTATTATATAAAAATTATATAAATAAAAAATATATAACCGAAAGTTTATTTGGCATAAAAAATTTTATAAATTAATACACTTGATTTTTTTTAAAATGAATTTTTGAAACGTGAAAAATTTTCGTCGCTCATTATCATGTGACAAATTTCCGGTGATTTACATGAGGGGTGTGTACATGTTCCCAAAATTGATTTTGGATTTTTGAGGTATTTCGACTTTTTGAGATTTATGCANCACACTTTCACACGTCCATCTGACTCAAAAAGTGCAAATCTGGATTCATCTGACCATACAATATTTTTCCATTCTTCGTTCCAATTTTGGTGTTCTCGGCACCATTGTAATCTTTTTTTTCGTTGTACTTCAGTTAATAAAGGTTTGCAACGTGCAACACAACTGTTAATTCCAGTATTGTGCAAATATTTACGTACAGTTGCTGCATTTAATTGGGTATTAAGTCTAATATTAAGTTGGTTTGTTATATTGCCCAAAGGAGCAAACCGGTCTTCATGAATAATACGTTGTAAAACTCTTGCATTGCGTTCAGTAAATTTTTTTGGCCTGCCAGGACGTTTCTGGGGATGTGGAGAACCTGTTTCATTATATCTTTTTATAGTATCATGGACTGTAGATACTGCAATATTAAGTTGATGCGAAATATTTGTAAAATTACTGCCATTAATATAAGCTCCAACAATTCTTTCACGTTGAGCTATGGTAAGTTCTTTTCTCGTCATTTAAATTATATGAAAGATGGCGCATAAATTTTAATTAGTCAGCATTGCATGTTTATTTATAAACATGTGGTCAAAATCACGTTTAAAGTTTGGTTACATTTGTCAAGTGACAAATTTCCGGTGATTTACATGAGGGATGTGTATATTCAGTCCAGTTTTAGTTTATTAATATATAAACTGAAATATTCGTTTCAGTTACAGTTTATAAACAGAATCCAAACCGAATATTTCAGTATATATATATATACATATTAAAAAAATAAACCAAATAAAACCAGTTCAGTTCAATTTAAAGTCAGTTTCAGTTTAGTTCGGTTTTAGATAATAATTATTTACATAATTATGTTATTCCAGTTATGATTCTTCAGCTATAATATGAACATCGCAAAAAATTGAGTGACGTATAGGTTGCAAAACTCATTTGAGGATGTGTGGATTTGCAAAGAGTGTCCTTATCCTAGACCCCTGGTTCATGATATTATCCTAGACCCAAGAATTTTCAAATTTTATTGGTCAATAGTTTAGCAGGTAATCAGAAATATTTCACGTGTAAGGGCAGGTGATCGAAAATATTTCACGTGCGAAGTTCACATGATGAAAGTGGGTGTGATGAATATTAGGTGACAAATATAATTTCTGCATGTAAAAAAATTCTAAGTCCCTAGGATATTTAATAAAAATCGATATTCGAAAGGTGTGACACATAGTGATAAATAAACCTACCCCTGATAAACCCTAACCCTATCCCATGCATTAAGGTAATATCATGTGAAAACATAGGATAAAATCCTGAACCTCGGGGTCTAGGTTAAGATTATTCATTTGCAAAACTCAAGTCACTTGACTGAGGAACGTGTGACGCGTGGATCGTAAAACTACATTTCTCGAGGTATAACGTGTAGTTTACAAAACACAAAATACAAGTTATTTGAGACCACATGCTGATTAATAGTTAAGAGTGCTACCTAAAGGTGTGGAGTCCGGTCAATGGTTAGATTATGATTATCTCAGGTTGATCCCCAAAACTTTCATAATTCGCGTTTATGTTTTCGAGTTATATTGACTTTGCATTTGTATTGTACTTCGAGGTTATTTGAAAGTGCATTTGCTTCCACAGGAGTGCAACATTAATCTGACTTTACAACAATGTTACTCTTTCATGAGTTGAATTTGGAAATCAATGAACGGACAACCTGTTTGTTTGTTTAGAGATGGTGGTGACACTAGTCAAATTCTGGAAAAACTTTGGAGAAACTTGAAGAAACTATGATGCAACTTGGTGCAACTCTGGTGAAACTTGATGATTTAGTTTCATTTCTAAGTTGTGCATTGATTTGAAAAACAGGGTTTGTTTGGATGGTACCGATACTTCCGAGCCCGCACAAACCAAGAACAAAGATGGAAACATCTAAAGAACGATTTGACTAGTGTGAGGAGGTAGCCCTATTGATTAGGAATTATGTTGTTCTACAAGGGCCATAAGACTATATATAGTGGGCTAAGGGAATTTGCTGATACAAAATAAAAAAGAAAACATAAAACCAAACCTCTTATTAATGGCTTTCGAAAAAATCGTCCTGAAAATTTTATATGGCTCTTCAATTACAGTAATATGTGCGACATTCGTAAACTGGTATAAAACATAAGGTTTTAGATACTAAGTACCATTTGAATCAACATCTAAAGGTTTTTTCCATAAATTTTATCTTGACCCTGCATGAAAAATATCCCTCTATGAGAGCCTTCAAAGTTCTTTTCTAACTATCTGGAATTGTGTTCTCATCTCTTCTTACCTGGAACCTGAACAATACAACAACATTAGTCATTAATTATGGGATTGAAATTGTCATATTTCTTGCGGTTTTAGCCTTTCTATTACTCTTATCCCATCGTCTTCATCAAATTGAACTTAAAACATTGGATTTGTTCATTATCGTCATACTTTCATGTCTTTCTATCGCACTTGAGGTAATGCCACAAACCGTAAATTTTCCACGTACAAAAAGAATGGATTTTCCTTCACTAAAACTTACTATTCTTCCAGGTGACAGCCATCAGCAAATTTCGAGTTTATTCGAGAGTTCTTGGTTTTACTGATATCAGTAGAAATCTACTTAAGGCATCATATGTCATAGAGATACTAATAGCCATATATATAACTGGTCGGATATTCCGTTTGAGTAATTATTTGGTTTGGAATTTCATGAGGGGCGCATTATTTTGTGCTTTTCGTGTCATAAAATTTATTCAAATATCGAAAAGCATCGACATATATACTCGGTGGAACTTGATTATTGCAATCCTCGTTTTTTGGATGATTCTCTCTTACACCGTCCTCTTCGATTTTAATCCATTATTCCTGTAGTAAATTGTCCCGTGACAAATTCTCCTGTGACATATTCCCCTCCTACGACATATCCTCCTATGACATATCCTCCTACGACATATCCTCCTACGACATATCCTTCTACGACATATCCTTCTACGACATATCCTCCCGCGTCAGACACCCTGGTCACCATTGCTGTAGTCTATGTAGCAACATAGGTTCAATGAGTAAGTATTCTGGTGGTTTTATTGATGGGAATTCTGCTTAGAGGTTTCCTTAATGCATAATTTTCTTAGTTTTTGATTACCAATAGTACTTTTGACCAATAAGAGGGTGCCCGTGGTTTTTATTCGCAACTTCTGAGATTTTCACACGATATTTCATATATGATTGAATCTAATGTTAGGACGCCAAAGCATAATTATATATATATATATTTTCTGTAATAATTATATCTTTGATGGCTTACCGAATTTCATATATCCATGCTGTTATATATATGCATCGAGTACACGACATATGTTATAAAAATCCGTCCTAGTTGCGTCTTAGTCGCGATGTATATCTCATAAATGTTATGAAATCAATTTCACTCATGTTTAAAGACATATATTAAAGTATATCCACTTACCTTGTCCCTAGTTGGCCCCACCTCGATCCTAGTTAAAATTTTACTGGGGACGCTACTAGGACCGGCTTCTTGACTTTCTGGAGCTAATTTATTTATTTTTTTTTTATCTTTGTCCCTAGTGTCCTTAGAAGAAATAAGATTCTATAAAAAATTCATTATCCCATGATACAAAGTATACATAGCATATAATACATATATATATATATGATAGATAAAGAAAAATAAAAAATAAGAAACTTGAGATTTTGCTAGGTCAACTAGGGTCACTAGAGACATCTATTCAAAAAAAGGTTTTAGAACCTCAAAAACACCAAATAGCTGGCCTTACTTCCGTCCCCAGCTATTTTTTTTTTCTTAGGGCCAATTTTTTCTAGGGCTAACTTTTACTTGTATCGGTTCTGCCGAAAAATCTGGTGTTTGCACATTTTGTGTTATCTTGTCTAGCTTTTTCCGATAATAAATTTGGCGTGATGTTTCCCAGTATGTAAATTGTACAATCCATATGCCGAAGCGGTAGCTCTACCGCATTGTGAACAAGGAACGTGATGACGTCTTTTCCAATGTAGAGTGCACCCTTCTTGCCGATAACAAGGCCGACCACAAACCTTTCCTTCGTTAGAAAGATACTGACAAAGATGAGTTCTTGTCATCGATTATTATTTTAATGAAACTTACCTGATCTGGTATGATATTATTTTAGGTAAAATAATTCAATAATTATTTTCGATTTAAACTTTTTTCTCAGGGTAATATATTACAAAAAACGTCCCTACCATGAGCACCCAAAGTGAACATGACACACCTACTGTATCTGCATTATCCGTATCAATTGAAACCCCCATTCCTGAAAACTTGGAGCAATGTGAGGACACTTACGCACAAGAGAACTTCGATCCAGGGGAAGAGGAAGAAAGCAACAGGGGTTCTACCACCCGGGGCCCAACGCCGAGAGTGTGGCCTTTCTTCAATCACGGATTTCGGAAAATGGAAAGACAGATCAATTACACCAATACTTATTCCGATACTTTGTTTGAAAGGTATTCTCTCTCGTGATGAACTTGTTGCTAAGTATGATGATGGATTAACAGCGATTCTTAAAGAGGCCTTATCTAAAGAAGATATTCCATTTATGGCCGTTGACTGAAAAGGTTAAAGGAATACCTTGTTATGAATTACGCTTATATGGCCTCTTATCAGGGCAAAAAGCTGTGGTGACAATCAAAGGTATTCTTTGATATTCTTGTGCCAGATGGAGAAGTTCCAAATACTTTTGAAACAAAAATAAAAAAAAAACAAATCCCAAATAAGCACAGCAGAATTCTTTTTCTCTCGAAACCCAAAATTCAGCAACATAATCTCATTTTAATTTGTCAAAACAGATTAAATGACAAATGATAATTGCAAAATAAGACAAATAAATAAAGTTTCATTTTATTTTATGAAGAAATAAAGGCTGGTTTATTTCAATGATAAATGATTTTTATAAACAAAAAAACGTTGGCTTAAAAATACAGGCAAACAATTTAATAATAATAATACAAAAAATTCAAGAGATATTCTCCGTGACCAACCCAAAAATCTTGATCACAGTTAATGATAATAAAAAATATTAACCCTCCGCTTCAGTATGGAATAAGAATATTATAAGCCGGGGATAATGGTCTGTACAGAAGCAATATTGCATACACTGTTGAATGTGCCGCATGACCAGCCGGTGTTCGGGTCACGCAGGCCAAGGCAGATGAAACTGTATATCGATATAAAAGAATTAGTTCGGAGTTTTTTTCCTCCTTCTCCCCCTTTTTTTTTTGTTTGAATTATCAACATTAAGATAAATACCAGAATTCTTGATCGCAATGACATTTCATATGCTTGCACATGCGGTCATGTTCGATAATTGTACCGCATTTCGGGCATGCGCGGCACGACGGTACTCCGGATACGTTGCCTACTTTCTGAAACCACGATATTAATTTAGTATTAACGTTAAATTCTACAATTATGAAAAATAAAGCCTCCAGATAAGATAACTTACCTTTGTGACTGCATTTTTGAGAATGGCTAGACGTGGATCGATTCCTCCACAGAGATCGTTATTACAACGATAACCTGATGAACTCTTAACTTCGTGCAAGCAGTACCAACAGAATGCGTATTCACTAGCGCCCGGCTTCTTTGAGCATATCGAACAGATTACCGATGTCCGATTCTTATTGCTTCTCTCACAGCATGTGGAGCACTACCGATGGCACTTGGAGTCAACAAGAGCTGAGACAGAAAACTCGAAAAGTGAATTTTCATCTCACCTTAGGACATTCTTGAGCGCCGAAAGCGCGAAGAGAATAATTTTCACTAATCTTGGTCTCAAAATATTCGCGTTCGTCATCAGTAAGCAGACCTACCTTGCGGATGTCAGTATATTGCCATTCTACACGGCAACGAGCATCGGTTTTCACTTGATGTATATAACGAATAGTAAGAAAACATTACCAGTTGACGTCAGATACGTGTGAGTACTTACGGTTGACATACGGACAAAAAAATTGAAATTTGCCTTCGCTAACAAGTGATCTGCAAAAGGCAGTCAGGGATTCGGGACCAATAGCGTGGCCACATGGCATCTGAAAAGGGATTTTAAAGATATTTGAAATTAAATGTTGTTTTCCAAGTCGTTTGAAAGATATCTATTACCTTTGCACGTAAGTTGTCTGGGTCATCCTCCCAACTATAGATAAAAAGACCGCTTAGATTGGCTGGAATGAATGATCAAGCAACTGGGAGTACTTACGTGATCATGTCAGGCTCGTTTGTTAGCTCAATGTCATCGTTGGGATCATGACGTTTCTCATCTACGCCACCAGGGAGTCTGAAATACAAATTGTTACTTAGCAAATAACTCGAATGTCCATTAGTTACATAACATACGGATATCATCACTATTTCTCAATCTTTAACGGCAGATTGAAAATTTTTCCTACCTAAGGACCAAATGAAGTGTAGAATTTTTTATTATTTTATAGTGCCCCGCTGTTAAATCATCTTGGAGTTGTTTCCCGGCAAAAATGAGACGTTGATGCCCAACTTCCACACTTGTCTTCTCTTTCACCTTTTCCTTAATATCTATGACCCTGGAGACACCAAATGAAAATGTTAGTACCAGATTTAGCTTTTTTTCATTCCTAGTTTCACATATTCTCTTTACTTAGTTTCTGACGTGATTTCATTACACGTTATCGTCTTTCCTTCAAGGCCTCTAACGAATATTTGAAAAAGATCACCCATTTTCAATTCAGAATAGAGTGCTGTTTGGCATTAAACAAATATTTTGGGGGCTTAAGTAAAGTTTGATGTGGCACCATTTGGTGATTTGGATATTCTTGGATTATTTCTTTGATTGTTTTTGTTTTCATTGTTCGAGTAAATTAAGGATTAGATGAAGCTCCCTATTTGGATGTTGGGATGTTTCGCTGATCGTCGTGGTCGTATGTGGTTAGCGCGTGTTCATATTTGTTATGTGTTACGACAAATGACCTGGTCATTTGGTTCTATAGATGACCTTTGGGACAAACACAGAATTACACAATTAGCTTAAAATATATTCAATTATTTCTCTTGAATAGGGTTTACTCAATGGGAATAATTACGTAATACCAAAACAATTGCTTTCTTCGCATAATGTTTCTTTGAGTTGGTCTCGTGCATTCTGTTTATTGGAATCTTTGTTGATATTCTCCGTATTGTATTCCTTTATAATGAATTAAAAACTACGTGTGCGTTACATGGTGAAGAAAAGATCTATTTCAAAACTAATATAAATAAAAAAAAAAAAACTATAAATCATTATTCTATTACAAAATAAATGCTTCAAATTTTAAATTAAATATCTTGATAAATTTTGTAATTTAAACTTTTTTATTTATTTATTTTACAATGAATTTATTCCTGTTTGTATATGATAAAATTTTGAAAAAAAAGCATAATAATTAAAATAATTGTAACATATGACTAAAACTATATTAAAACTGTGTATGTATATCTAATATAAGCAATCTCTAAGTTATTATCTGGTAATTTTTTCGCAACCCAAAGTTTTCGAATTTGGGAAGTCGATTAGATAAGAAATTTTTTAAAAACCTCCAAATTACTCAAATTATCCAAATAAACTAATAATAAAATAATTAATCAAGCAAATCAATTCTATAATATATATGAATGATATGATATTTTATTAAAATGTTTGTTAAATGTGATCTAAAAAAATAAATGAAAAAAAAGGATCAACGTAAACTTTAATTTCACTTTTTAAATTTACGCATTTTTGCAAATTGTCGATCGCCAAATTTCCCTTTTTGAGATTCAAAATCCATCATTTGTGATTGTTGACCACTTCCTTGAACATTTTGTAAATTTGGTGTATTGAATCCAGATCCAGAATCAAAGTTGAAGGCTGGGGAAAAGTTATTTTGAGAAATTTGAAAATTAAAATCCATATTTCCTTGTTGCTGTTGTTGTTGTTGCTGTTGTTGCTGCTGCTGCTGTTGTTGTTGTTGTTGTTGTTGTTGAGGGGGATTAACTTGAAATGGATTCATAGTATCAAATTTGAAAATTTGTCCGGTGGTCGATGACGATGGTAGAGAAAGGGTAGATAAATCCTCTCCTTTAGTATTTATTTCAAAAGTGAAAGAACCTTCTCGAGCCATTAACATTCGATTATCTTGCCCATCCCCAACACCACCACCGGTTTGTATATCCGAAAGTTGTGAAGGTGTTCTAGGTAATCTTAACATTTTACGTCCTCCTTCAAAACTACTTGATTCGAAACTACGTTTACCTTTTTGCTTATTATTACTATTATTACGAATACCTATATTCGTTGTTGANTTTCCCTTTTTGAGATTCAAAATCCATCATTTGTGATTGTTGACCACTTCCTTGAACATTTTGTAAATTTGGTGTATTGAATCCAGATCCAGAATCAAAGTTGAAGGCTGGGGAAAAGTTATTTTGAGAAATTTGAAAATTAAAATCCATATTTCCTTGTTGCTGTTGTTGTTGTTGCTGTTGTTGCTGCTGCTGCTGTTGTTGTTGTTGTTGTTGTTGTTGAGGGGGATTAACTTGAAATGGATTCATAGTATCAAATTTGAAAATTTGTCCGGTGGTCGATGACGATGGTAGAGAAAGGGTAGATAAATCCTCTCCTTTAGTATTTATTTCAAAAGTGAAAGAACCTTCTCGAGCCATTAACATTCGATTATCTTGCCCATCCCCAACACCACCACCGGTTTGTATATCCGAAAGTTGTGAAGGTGTTCTAGGTAATCTTAACATTTTACGTCCTCCTTCAAAACTACTTGATTCGAAACTACGTTTACCTTTTTGCTTATTATTACTATTATTACGAATACCTATATTCGTTGTTGATCGAGGTTTATATGATGATAATTCTGTTGTTGCATTTGTTGAACTTGTACTTATTGCACCCATATTAAATATAGGTGCAGTAGAATTACCAAAAATAGTAGATGGGTTAGTACCAAAGATTGATGGATTAAAAGGTGGAATAGAATCTTGAGCATTATTATTATCTATATCCATAAGACAATCAGATGGTGGACTCATTGAAGATGGTACTGGATTTGAACTAATACCAGTATTTATTTTTGGTAAAATTGATTTTTCAGGTAATTTTTCAGGTAATTTTTCAGATAATTTTTCAGGTGGTTTTTCAAGTGATATTATTTCATTCTTCTTTGGTTCAAATAAAATCGGTTCCTTTTGTAAATCAGGTTTAGTTGCTTCCCCCTCATTTTCCTTCTTTTTCTCATTTTCCTCCTTTCCCTTGTTTTCCTCATTTTCCTCTTTTTTCTCTACTTTTTTCTCTTCCTTTCCCTCCTTTGATTCTTCTTTCTTGGTTTCCACCTCCTGTAATTTAGGAGATAATTTTGGAGGTTCTAAAGTTAAAGTTGCAGATGATTCATCTTTTTTTCCCTCAGTATCAATAGCTTTGGGGGGAATATTCTTAGAAATGCTAGTAGATGCGTTGCCAAGGAAAAAGGGTGAAGGTTTTGAAGTGTTGGTAAAGAAAGAAGGTGGAGCCGAAAAATTGAAAGCTGCTGTTGTTGATGTTTTTGATGTCGTTGTAGTTGTTGATGATGTAGGTATTGCTGTTGCTGTTGCTGTTGCTGTTGCTGTTGTTGCTGTTGTTGATGATGTAGGTATTGCTATTGCTGTTGTTGATAATGTAGGTATTGCTGTTGCTGTTGCTGTTGTTGTTGATGTAGGTGTTGTTGTTGTTGCTGATGTTTTTGCTGCCGCTGTTATTGGTGTTGTCATTGTTACTGCCGTTGTTGTTGCACTTTGCATTTTATCGCCAGTTGCTTTGGTAGTAGTTGGTGTCGGTGTTAAATTAAACGTAGTTGAAGTTTTCTGCCCAATACCGAAAAATGATTTTGGAACTGATGATGTTGGAACTGATGACGGAACCGATGTTGAAATTAATGATGGAATTAATGATGGAACCGAAGTTGGAATTAATGATGGAACCGATGATGGAACTGATGACAGAACCGATGTTGGAATTAATTTTGGAACCGAAGTTGGAACCGAAGTTGAAGCCGAAGTTGGAACCGAAGTTGGAACCGATGTTGAAAATGATGTTGGAAATGATGTTGGAAATGATGTTGAAAATGATGTTGGAAATGATGTTTGAAATAATGATGGAACCGATGTTGAACCATTAGTTCCAACATCGGTTTTATTAGTTACATCATTTGCTTTAGAATTTATTCCAACGTTTGTTGCAGCTAATGATGGAACCGATGATGAAACCGATGTCGGAACTAATGATGGAACCGATGTTGGAACTAATGATGGAACCGATGTTGGAACTAATGATGGAACCGATGTTGGAACTAATGACGGAACCGATTTTGGAACTAATGATGGAACTAATGATGGAACCGATTTTGGAACTAATGATGGAACCGATACTGGAATCGATGCTGAAACAAATGATGGAACTGTTGATGGAATGGTATTCGTTAAAAAAGGTTGAGAAGTACTGGAAAAAACATTGAAAACATCAGGAGTACTTTTACTTTTACTATTATTATTATTGTTAATATTAATATTGTTATTATTAATATTGTTATTGTTATTATTGTTATTGTTATTATTAATGTTGTTATTGTTATTATTAATGTTGTTGTTATTGTTATTATTAATGTTGTTGTTATTGTTGTTATTATTAATGTTATTATTATTCGCGGAAGGTGCGACTGTAGTATTCAATGAAGTATACTGATCAAACCAATTTGGTCCTCGATTTTTCAATTTTGATACTTGTTGCCGGCGAGCATTACTACTACTACCGGATATATTTTTCTTGGAAGTTTCAGTTGAAGGATAATAATCAAACCAACGAGATTCATGTAAATATGTATTATTATTATTATTGTTGTTGTTGTTGTTGTTATTGTTATTATTATTATTATTATTATTATTACTACTACCACCACTACCACCACTACCACCATTACTATTATTAACTTCTTTATTAATATCAGTATTATTGTTAATAATGGTCACATTTTGTTGATTTTTTTTGAAAGTTTCAGTTGGAGGATAATCAAACCAATGTGATTCAGGAACGAGATTTGTTTTAAACTTTTTAAGAGGTCGTGGTGGTGGTGGAGGTGATAATGATGATGATTGATGTTTTAAGGTTTCTTTATTTTTTGATAGAGTTTCTTTTTCTTTAAATGGCTTATACCAATCTGGTGGTATATTCAAAAGCCATTTTTTTTCATTCCGGTTATCATCATAATCATCATACATTTCATCGTCATCTCTTTCCCATGGGTAACGAAGGTCTTCTTCTCTGGCTGAAATGTGATTAGATCTTGGACGAGGGATTTCATTCATTTGTCGTAAAGAAGGACATTTATATCGTCTATCGAATAATCGAACCTTTCTTAAATTTAGGTATTTTCTCTTTAAAATGGTTTTTTCTTCTTCGGTTAATCCCGAATCTCCTGAATTATTCCCTTCTCTTTGAACCAATTGAGTTGGTGTAATATTTTCTTGTCTTTGAACCATTTGATGGGTGGTTATATTGTTTTCTTGTCTTGGAAGAACTCGTGGTGAAAATCTAGGAGAAACTTGATTTATTTGAGTTTCTTGAGTTGACGGCCATAAGAAATCTTTAAGCCAACCTGGAAAATATTTAGAAGCGATGTTTTTTAACCAACTATTTTGTTGATTTTCTTGAGAACTTATATTAACGGGGTCTGCAATAGCTCTAGTATAAGGAGTTATTGAGTGATTACGTGTTCTGTTATGTCTAACCGGTCCTCCAGCAGAAGTTGAAAGTTCTACTGTTTCCTGAAATGAGTTAATGTCGGGAGTAGGAAATACTATTCCAAATGATGATTCTCCTCTAGAAGAGTGATAAGTTCCCGGATCGTTCATTTTTTTTTGGATTAAAAAAAAACCCCCAAAGGATAAAACTGGCTGGACAGTAATTTTTTTGAAGTTTATTTAAATGCAAAACGCCCAACAAGGTATGATTTATTGGTCAAAAAAAAAACATATACAGATCTCGTGATTAATTATGATGTATAAATTATATAATAGAAATTCTAAATTATATTCTATCAAATCCTTTCAGAAAATATTATATTTCTCTGAGGCACAACTATTGAACGATTGAAAAGAATTGTTTTACAGTTCCAAATATGCAAAAACTTGAAGGTGTTTTTTAAAAAAAAAAAATCTACAGTATATATATAAAAAAAAGGACTCATTATTTGTCATTTTTATAATAGTTAAAGTAAAATGGTGCGGACAAATATACGAGTTAGAACTAGACCTTGACGAACCAACTGAAGTTTTTAAAATGCAATTATATAGTATGACAGGTGTTGAACCTGAAAGACAGAAAATAATTGGAAAAGGTGGACGAGTTTTGCATGTAAATTTTAATGAATTGATATTAAATTATTATGATTTAAAATTATTATTATAATTATTAATTAAATTTTTTCAAATGTAGGAAGATACAGATTTGAAAGGATTGGGTCTTAAAAAGGTGAATTATATTTTTTTGAATTAAAAATATGTAATAAATTATTATTTTTTTTTTTATTAACAACAAAATTTTCTGATTTTAAAAAATCAAAATTTGATTAGGGATTTACTTTTATGGTATAGAAAATTCAACATTTCATTCAATTCAATTTTTCATTCAATTCAATATTAATTTTATATTTATTCAATATTTATTAGATGATGGGATCATCTGCAGAGATACCCAGAGCACCAGAAAACCAAGTTTTATTTGTTGAAGATATGACAGATAGACAATTGGCTGAAACAGTAAGATAATTTAACCTTGTAATTTCCAGTATTATGTTTAATTTTATTATTATTATTATTATTATTTACTTTAAATTATTATTATTTACTTTAAATTATTATTATTTTTTACATTATTATTATTTTTTACATTATTATTATTTTTTACATTATTATTATTTTTTACATTATTATTATTATTTTTTAATAATTTATGTTAATTATATTATTATTTTTATAGCTCAAATTACCAGCTGGATTAACAAATCTTGGAAATACTTGCTATATGAATGCCACTTTACAATGCCTTCGTTCTATGCCAGAATTGCATCAATCTCTTAATAGGTTTATTATTTATTACTATTTATTATTTTATTATGTTTATATCAATTTTAAATATTAATATAATAATTATTTGTTTCATTTTTTTTTAAAGATTTTCTAGCGGAATGAATACGGGATATCCGCAAAAGAATTTAACTGCATCTTTACGTGATCTTTTCCAACAATTAAATCAAACCACTGAAGGATATTCACCTTTCGTATTTTTGCAGGTATTTGAAATAAATTTTATTTACTTCTACTATATTTTACAATTTATTTATATATTTTATTATTAAATTTTTATTTATTTATTTATTAATATGATTATTATTTTAGATGCTTAGAGCAGCTTTTCCACAATTTGCACAACAAAATAACCATGGATTTATGCAACAAGATGCTGAAGAATGTTGGACCGAAATTGTATCAAGCATGAAAATGGCAAATATTCCATTACCCAATAATGATTCCTCCTCCTCTTCTTCTTCTGAGGAAACATTCGTTGATCGATACATGACAGGGGAATTTACTTCTACGTATGATATTATTTTTCTCTTTATTATTAATTTCACGTGTGATATTAATTATTATTATTAATCTCACGTGTGATATTAATTATTAATTGTTGTTAGTCTCAAATGTGATGAAGCTCCCGAAGAAGAACCTGTTGTTACAAAGGATGTTTTTACGAAGTTAAATTGTTTTATTTCAGAAAGTATGCTAAAATAATTTTCTGTCAATTTCTTTTCCATCTCTTTTTCAATTTCCTCGGGTTTATTTCAATTTCCTCCAATTCAATTCCATTTTGATTGAACTTTAGAAACTGATTATATGACGAGACAAATTGATGATGTATGAAATCATAAATATTATTTTATAATATATAATCAATTTTAAACTTTTTTTTTTTTTCATTTTTATAACACTTAATATTAAATATATATTAATTAACATTTTTCTTATTATTATATATATAATCCAAATTTATTTTTTGAAAAATTCATTTTAGACATTGAAAGAAGAAAAGGTCAATAAGAATTCACCTACTTTAGGAAGATCGGTTAATTATTCAAAATATACACGTATCAGTCGTTTACCTGAATATCTCACAGTTCAATTTGTACGATTCTTTTGGAAATCTCATATACGTAAAAAGGTTAAAGTTTTACGTAAAGTTAAATACCCTTTGGATTTTGATTTAACGGAACTTTGTACTGATGAATTAAAAGAGAAACTTCTTCCAGTAAGAGATCGTTTGATTGAACTTGAAAAGGAAAAATTGGAAGCAAAGGTAATTTCATTATATTAACAATTTTTAATTTATAATAATTTAAAATAATAATAATAATAATAATAATAATAATAATAATAATAATAATAATAATAATAATAATAATAATAATAATAATAATAATTGTTTATTTAATTTAATTTAATTTTTAGCGCAAAGCAAAAATTACAAAAGATTCAGATGAAAAAAAGGAATTAGAAGAAATTGGTTATAGTTCTAAAATTGAAGAAATTAAAAAATTGGTTAATCCAGAATTAGCAGCAGATGTTGGTTCAAATGTGACAGGATTATATGAACTATGTGCTGTTTTAACTCATATTGGACGATACGTTGATTCCGGTTTGTTAATTAAATATTATAAATATTATTAATATATATATATATATATATTTTTTAAAAAAAAAAAAAGATTAATAAATAACAAAATATTTTAATATCAATTCTCTTTAATACAGGTCATTATATTGGTTGGGTTCGCAAAGAAGATTCTTGTATGTATTTACATTATATTTACATTATATTTATATTATTTTTAGATTTAGATTTAGATTTATATTATATTTACACTGTATTTATTTTATATATATCTCTCTCTTCAGCTGAAGATTGGATCAAATATGATGACGACAAAGTTTCGATTGTAAAAAAGGAAGATATTCAAAAACTTGATGGTGGTGGTATGTAATAATAATAATAATAAGAATAATACTAGAAATATCTAAATATTAATAACAATAATNCAAAAATTACAAAAGATTCAGATGAAAAAAAGGAATTAGAAGAAATTGGTTATAGTTCTAAAATTGAAGAAATTAAAAAATTGGTTAATCCAGAATTAGCAGCAGATGTTGGTTCAAATGTGACAGGATTATATGAACTATGTGCTGTTTTAACTCATATTGGACGATACGTTGATTCCGGTTTGTTAATTAAATATTATAAATATTATTAATATATATATATATATATATTTTTTAAAAAAAAAAAAAGATTAATAAATAACAAAATATTTTAATATCAATTCTCTTTAATACAGGTCATTATATTGGTTGGGTTCGCAAAGAAGATTCTTGTATGTATTTACATTATATTTACATTATATTTATATTATTTTTAGATTTAGATTTAGATTTATATTATATTTACACTGTATTTATTTTATATATATCTCTCTCTTCAGCTGAAGATTGGATCAAATATGATGACGACAAAGTTTCGATTGTAAAAAAGGAAGATATTCAAAAACTTGATGGTGGTGGTATGTAATAATAATAATAATAAGAATAATACTAGAAATATCTAAATATTAATAACAATAATAATAATAATAATTATTATTATTATTTAAATTATTTAGGTGATTGGCATATGGCTTACGTTCTTTTGTATCGATCAAAAAAAATAGAATAATCTGAAATTTAAATTGCGATTTAGTTAATAGAACAAAATGATTGTAATGAATTTAACGAATTTAATGAATTTCATATTATAGATTGTTTGAATTTCATTGTGCGTTCTTTTGTTCAAATAAATATTCGTCCCAAACTTGAACCAAAAAAAAAAAAATTTGTTCATTTTTTTTATAAATTCGTTACAATACAGTCGCGATTAATTTTTTTTATTGTGCAAAGATTCAACGTTGTAATACATCAACAAAAATAGATGTATTACAACCCATCGGTAATCGGTTCGGTTGAAGTTACACGAATTGATGGTTTTCATATTTCAAGATGCAGATCTCAACTTCGAATCGAAATTACTTTTAAAAAATGAAAAGAAAAAATTATTCACAAAAAGAAACGCAAGAAACGCAAGTTCACCAGGTACTAGACCTTTTGGATTTACCAGAAAAATGTACTCAAGATAAAAAAAGAAGGGTACTGACAGAAAATATTTTTGACAATTCAAATGAAGGTGAAAGCCATGAAGAATTGAAAAAGATTAAAAAGATTACAATAATCGATAAACGTGAAAGATTACTTCGTTATACCATTAATAACATTCCAAAAAGGATAAAAAAATATTGGGTAAAACGTTTTGATCTGTTTTATAATTATGATGAAGGAATTCTTATGGATGAAGAAGGTTGGTATTCGGTTACTCCCGAAGCCATCGCGACACAAATTGCCGAACGTTGCCGATGTGACGTGATTATCGATGCTTTCTGTGGGGTTGGTGGAAATGCAATTCAATTCGCAAAGACTTGTCAAAAAGTAATTGCGATTGATATTGATGAAACAAAAATCATTTGTGCCAAGAATAATGCACAAATTTATGGAGTAGAAGATCGAATTGAATTCATATTAGGTGATTATTTTAAATTAATTCCTAAATTGAAAGCAGATGTGGTTTTCCTTAGTCCTCCTTGGGGTGGACCGTCTTATCGTAAACAAAAAGTTTTTAATCTCAAGACCATGATGTCGATAAATGGAGAAAAATTATATCATGAAACCACCAAAATTACCAATAATATATCGTATTATGTTCCTCGTAATACGAATCCTCAACAACTTGCAAACTTTATAGGGAATGGTAAAACCTGCGAAGTACAACAAATATATGTAGACGGAATATTTAAAGCACAGGTGGCTTATTATGGTGATTTAAAGTGTAATGACGAATAATTTCTTAATTTCCTTCGAGGTGATAAATTATTTTCCCCCAAATGTACATAATGTTACATTTTCTTTTTTATTAAAAACAATGTGATAAAAATGCTTTGATTAGATTACTTTAGATAACTTTAAAAATTAGTTTACATATTCAACATTTGTTTAATTTCTTCAAATGTTTGCTTTAAAGATAACATTGTCTCCTATTAATACAAATAAAAATCATCTATTGAGACTACTCATACTAGCCAATCACACCAGCCATTCACACTAGCCACCCATATATACCCATTGCATAAAAAGGGTTCTCATTTGCCTCGTTCTTCGCGTCTTGCTTTTTCTAATTTTTCTTTATACCTTTTTCTTAATTCTTCTTTATTTTTTTCCACATTAAATCCTTTATTTGTTGATCCGGGGGTTTTCCTTTCTTGAGAAATGAAGAGATGTGATTCTTGTTTAAATTCGGCTTTTACCGTATTCTTCATCTTTTCGACACATTTTTCAGAATGTGCTTCAGGATGTCTATAGAAATAATTTATTAATAATAACGATAATAACAATTTTTACAAGTATAAATTATATGCTAATAATAATATTAATACTGTATTCATTGTATATAAAGTATATACTTGCCTATGTTTCACACAGTAAGTCATATTACAATATTGACAAGTGTAACTAAGAATTTTTAAACTCTGTTTGCATTTTGGCATTGAACAAAGGTTGATTGTAGAAGGTTTCGCGTCACTACAAAAAAAATTCGTTCGTTCGTTTTAAAATTGAACTCAATGTACTAAATAATAATAAAAAATAATTTATAACTTATTTATATATATATATATATATTACCTCAAAATATGTGCTACTATTTCGTCCAGATCATCTGGTTTACTACTAGAATCTTTACCTGAAGTAACTTTCCCACTTTCTGATTTACTATTTTTTGTTGTTTCACTATTTGAACTAGTGGACTTTTGTTTCTTCTTTTTCTTCTTTTTAACCTTTACTGTCGAAGTATTCTGAACATTATTATTATCATTACTATTATCATTATCATTATTAATGTTCACAATCTCCGAGACATTTGAAACATTTGCTACTATATTGCTTTGACTGGTATTTGATTCAACTTCGTCTGTCATTTTGAAATAGTATTATATATATATATTATAATATATTTGAACAAAATTTCACAAATTTCGATGTAACTTGTATCACGTGAATTAGATAAGTCTTTGGAATTATATATATTTTTATTTAAATAAAACAAAGTATTATTTTTTTTTAATAATATAAAGGTTTTTCTTTAAGATGAATCTGTGGTTTGTTTGCTGGACTGTCTGGAATATATTTTTCTAATTTCTATGGAAATCGTAAAAGAAAAAAAAAGAATAAAAAAAAAAGAATAAAATAAAAGAAGAGTTAAAAGAATAAAAAGTGCAAACATACCAAAGCACTCATAACACATGCATTAAACTTTCGTTCAGGAGCTCGACAACGATGATATTCTTGGTTATTCAAATCTAAACAAGTCCAATGAGCTTCAAATTCTTTGTCACAATGTTCACGTAATTTTCGAAGTCTAAAGGTGATTGAATTTAACAAAAAAAAAAAAATACAAGAATTTATCACAATGATAGACCAAATCTTTAATTATTACTCTTTTTTTTTTTAATAAACTCGGATAAAATTTTACGTGTTCATTATTTTCCGTCGTCACAAAGTAATTTAAGTAAGTAAGTAAGTAAGTATTTATTTATTGATTTATTTTTTACTATTTTTTATCTAGTCAACTCACAAGTCAATTGCACATCTAGTAACTTTTCTTCCTTCCTTCAAACAATGTGCTGGATCATTATTCTCGTTTTTACAAAGCATAAAATCTTCATTGTATTCTTTACAGTATGCACCAATGAAGAATGCTGCAGACTGCAAAGGTGCCGAAGTTGCTCCTATTTCGTCAACCTTTGGAATACTATCTGGCATAGGAGTAGGATCTATGAATTCAACATCTGATAAACTGGGATTTCTCGGAGCTGCTGACATAATTTACTTTATCTATTTATTAAATTAATACTATTACACACAAGAATTTTACAAAGAGAAGTAANATAATATAAAGGTTTTTCTTTAAGATGAATCTGTGGTTTGTTTGCTGGACTGTCTGGAATATATTTTTCTAATTTCTATGGAAATCGTAAAAGAAAAAAAAAGAATAAAAAAAAAAGAATAAAAAAAAAAAGAATAAAAAAAAAAGAATAAAATAAAAGAAGAGTTAAAAGAATAAAAAGTGCAAACATACCAAAGCACTCATAACACATGCATTAAACTTTCGTTCAGGAGCTCGACAACGATGATATTCTTGGTTATTCAAATCTAAACAAGTCCAATGAGCTTCAAATTCTTTGTCACAATGTTCACGTAATTTTCGAAGTCTAAAGGTGATTGAATTTAACAAAAAAAAAAAAATACAAGAATTTATCACAATGATAGACCAAATCTTTAATTATTACTCTTTTTTTTTTTAATAAACTCGGATAAAATTTTACGTGTTCATTATTTTCCGTCGTCACAAAGTAATTTAAGTAAGTAAGTAAGTAAGTATTTATTTATTGATTTATTTTTTACTATTTTTTATCTAGTCAACTCACAAGTCAATTGCACATCTAGTAACTTTTCTTCCTTCCTTCAAACAATGTGCTGGATCATTATTCTCGTTTTTACAAAGCATAAAATCTTCATTGTATTCTTTACAGTATGCACCAATGAAGAATGCTGCAGACTGCAAAGGTGCCGAAGTTGCTCCTATTTCGTCAACCTTTGGAATACTATCTGGCATAGGAGTAGGATCTATGAATTCAACATCTGATAAACTGGGATTTCTCGGAGCTGCTGACATAATTTACTTTATCTATTTATTAAATTAATACTATTACACACAAGAATTTTACAAAGAGAAGTAAGAGAAGTGGATCGCGAAGATATTTATTATATAGATAGATAAGATGGGCTGTGTAACGGTGTAACCCTATCAGTATAATTATAGAATACCACGTGACATACTTTCAAATATACTTTATTATTATTTTAAAATAACTTACCAAGAATATTTATCATTATTATTAGCTCTAAAATAATAATATATCATACAATAAAAATAAAGATAATAAATCTCCAGCAGCATTTTTTAACAAAATTGCTTCTTCCTTTCATCTTACTTAATTCAAAATACAAGAGTTCAATTAATTAATTCCTTATGTGTACTGTAAAGGATTATCAACTATAAGTATCTATTAGTGAATCTCTCATTTCTTTAACGATTGCTGTTGGCTGTGCATCATGTAATTTGAAAATACTTTCAACCACTGATAATTCAGTTGCGGTACTATCTAATCCTGCAAATGCACACCAATCATTTACTACAAGACCAGCACCGATCACATCTGAACCACGATTTATCGTTCCAGCCTAATTATAAATTATAAATAAAATAAGAAAGAACAATATTTAATATTTTATAATAAATTCAATATATATATATATATATATATATATATATGAATATAACATAATAAATAAATAAATAAATATATATCAAATACAAACCACAAGAGGAATTTGTAGTAAAGAAGATAATTCATCTTGATCTTGAATAGAAGTTCGCGGATGAACCTAATTATGATAATATTATAATTTCATCAATATCGTAATACCACGGTAAATAAACAAATAAATAAAATATTCGATTCAATATTATTATTATTTACCAATCCTCCTTGGTTACTTATTGCACAATAACTTCCAACAAGTACGTTTCCCGCAATTGTTTGTGTAAAAACCTCAACTCCCAATACATCTCGAATGATCTCTTGAGTTTCTCTATCAATATCAGGATGTACGAGAGCCACATGATCATTACATGTAATAACATTTCCAAGAGCAGATAATCGTTCCTCAATACGTTGAATTTGAACCGAATCTGGTAGAGAATTACGTAAATGTTGAAGTTCCTGATCAGTTGTCGAGTTTGGAACAAGTAATCCTTTTCGATTTCCTGTTAATATTTATAATTCATATATTATAATTAATATTATATATAACCAACATTACAAAAAAATTAAAATTAAAATTCTAAAATACGAACCAACAGTTAAACGACCAATGATTCTGGTGCTGGCTATTGATGTATGAATCACTGGAACAATATCACCTAATTCACCTTCAAATATACTATATATAGTAGTAACAAGTTAATTAGTTATCAATGCGCAGTCGATTCAATTCAATTGAAAATACCTGTAAAAATTTTCAGATCCGCCAATCGCAACCAAGCAATAAGAGTTTGTGAGGCGAGAAAACACGCCAATTTCATTACTGTTTTCAAATTGCGCACCTTTAATGAATTTGAATTTGAATTTGAAACGATTGGTACATTAAACTATTTAAGAAATTAATTTTTTTAATTGATCCGTAGCCCAAAAGTTTGATAAAGTACTCACGAACAGCCATTTCAAGAATATTGTGAGTTTGGTGGGTTGGGCTTTTTGTTGGTTTGTTATCAAAAACTTTGTCAAACTGTCGAAATACAACAACAGTGACGAGAAACTCATTTTGATATGCCATTTTATATACACCTCAGTCACATGATAGTATGATATATTTGTATAAATAAATAAAGGTCAAAAAAAGTAGGAATTGAACATTTACTAATTCCTTTATAACTACCTATATTTTTTTTTTTAAAGTGTAAAAAAAACCTTTACTTACTTTGTTTAAATAACTACAGTTTCAACTTAGAAAGTAAAAGGAATTAGAAAAATATTACATAATGTCATTATACGGTGATTTACCTCCGCCTACGCATTCGGAATCAAATGCAGAAGAGGAAACTCAACAACCTTCCACCAGTTCGGAGACTCAAACCACGAGTTCGAAAACATCAAAATCTGCTCTTCCAGGTATAAGCAGATCTGGCAAACCCTGAAAAAAATTATACCGACTATAAACATGGATCTGTTTCAAACTTTTTCTGATAGTATGTGAAATGTAATCAANGCTTTTTGTTGGTTTGTTATCAAAAACTTTGTCAAACTGTCGAAATACAACAACAGTGACGAGAAACTCATTTTGATATGCCATTTTATATACACCTCAGTCACATGATAGTATGATATATTTGTATAAATAAATAAAGGTCAAAAAAAGTAGGAATTGAACATTTACTAATTCCTTTATAACTACCTATATTTTTTTTTTTAAAGTGTAAAAAAAACCTTTACTTACTTTGTTTAAATAACTACAGTTTCAACTTAGAAAGTAAAAGGAATTAGAAAAATATTACATAATGTCATTATACGGTGATTTACCTCCGCCTACGCATTCGGAATCAAATGCAGAAGAGGAAACTCAACAACCTTCCACCAGTTCGGAGACTCAAACCACGAGTTCGAAAACATCAAAATCTGCTCTTCCAGGTATAAGCAGATCTGGCAAACCCTGAAAAAAATTATACCGACTATAAACATGGATCTGTTTCAAACTTTTTCTGATAGTATGTGAAATGTAATCAATAAATCCAACTCAAATCAAGTCACTCACCTCAATAACATTTCGCCACGAATGAAAACGTGTGTGTCGAAAATGGAATTTTATCAGTTGGTTGGACTCCAGGAACATTACGTTTTATGCCTACAATTCAAAGAAAGCCAATTATTCAAGCAAAACCGAAGCTTATTCCACGAGTACCAGTATCTTCTTCTTCTTCTTCGCCTCCTCCTCAGAACCAAACCATACCTGCTTCGATATCCCCCAACAAAAATTATATTTCGAATTCTCCAAACCTAAGTACCGCGGTATCATCTCCTCCACAACCATTTCCTAGTGAAAGTGGACCAATTGTACAAACAGTTACTTCTACTACCACAACCTCCTCTCCCAAACCATCAATGGCTTCGGAAGAATTAAATGAATATAAACCTTTGTATAATAGTCAACGAACCCGTAGCACTTTTGAAAAAGTAAGAGAAAATTAATTTAATTTATTTGGTTTGATTTCATTTTACATTTTCTAATCCTCGAGTTAGAACAGCACCAAAAATAATAATAAAATAATCAACAATATTTAACCAAAAAAAAAAAAAAGGGGAAAAAACCTATGAAAGGAATTAAAAGACAAGCACCTTTAACATATGATGATGATTATGACCCGACACGTCCTAATGATTATGAGGAATTTAAAGAGTTTGAAAAGAAGCGTCGTGAAAAAGAAGCAATTATGCGTCAAGAAGAAATGAGACCAAGATCGATGAGTATTGATTCAGAGAAACATCACTCGCCACCTCGTAAGATATAATTTTTTTTTGTAAACTAATTTTAATTTCGTTTTAATTAATTAATTGTTAATTCGACGATTAATTTTGTTAATTCTTGTTAATTCTTGTTAATTCTTATTAATNACCTCCTCTCCCAAACCATCAATGGCTTCGGAAGAATTAAATGAATATAAACCTTTGTATAATAGTCAACGAACCCGTAGCACTTTTGAAAAAGTAAGAGAAAATTAATTTAATTTATTTGGTTTGATTTCATTTTACATTTTCTAATCCTCGAGTTAGAACAGCACCAAAAATAATAATAAAATAATCAACAATATTTAACCAAAAAAAAAAAAAAGGGGAAAAAACCTATGAAAGGAATTAAAAGACAAGCACCTTTAACATATGATGATGATTATGACCCGACACGTCCTAATGATTATGAGGAATTTAAAGAGTTTGAAAAGAAGCGTCGTGAAAAAGAAGCAATTATGCGTCAAGAAGAAATGAGACCAAGATCGATGAGTATTGATTCAGAGAAACATCACTCGCCACCTCGTAAGATATAATTTTTTTTTGTAAACTAATTTTAATTTCGTTTTAATTAATTAATTGTTAATTCGACGATTAATTTTGTTAATTCTTGTTAATTCTTGTTAATTCTTATTAATTTTGTTAATTTTGTTAATTTTGTTAATTTTGTTAATTTTGGATTTAGGATCATATCCTCCTCCACCACCTTTATATTCAGAATCATCGCCATCATCATCTAAAGCGAGTGAAGCATCACCCGATGTACCAACTGCGCGTTCACCACCAGTAAAATTAGATTTAGAAATTTCCGGTGAAGAAGCGTTTTTACGAAGAGCACGTTTGAGCAATCGTGCTATTAATGAGACAACTCCAAAGTATGTTAAACTACAATTTTACTATAATTATTTTATAACAAATAATAATTTTATTTTTTATTATTATTGTTTTTTTTTTTAATTTCTTTAGGTCTCCAGAAACCAAAGTTACAACTATTTCGAGTTCTTCTGGGGAAGATTTTGCGCATCGCATGCTTACTAAATATGGTTGGCAAGAGGGGCAAGGTATTATTATTTATTTTTTTTTTTTTAATTGTTAGGGACAATTTTCGTTTTATTATTTTTTTTTATTGATTATAATAATTAATAATATAATAATAAATATAGGATTAGGAAAGAATGAACAAGGCATCAATGAACCATTAACCGTTCAGAAAACAGATAAACGTTCAGGATATATCGTCAACACATCAAGCACTTTTACAGGTAAGACATATTTATTCATATAATTTAATTTTTTTTGGTAATTATATTAATGGATTAATTTATTAATTTATTCAATATTCTAATAAATAAATATTATTTCTAGCTAAAACAGAACAACCTCCATCTAAATTAATTCCAAATTATGAAGTTCCATCGAAAGTGATTATGTTAACAAATATGGTAATTAATGTAATTAATGGTCTTTTTTTTTTTAATAAAAAATAATTATAGTTAAAAACGTGTTAAAATTATATTATAATAAGGTTGGACCTGGTGAAGTTGATGATACTCTTCAAGAAGAAACAGCGGATGAATGTAAAGAAAAATATGGAGCAGTAGAAAGTTGTCTTATTTTTGAGGCAAGTATTTTATTCCTTTATTTTTTTTATTTTATTTTTTATTTTTTTTATTTTATTTTTTATTTTATTTTTTATTTTATTTTTTATTTTTTTTATTTTATTTTTTATTTTATTTTTTATTTTATTTTTTATTTTATTTTTTATTTTATTTTTTATTTTATTTTTTATTCTATTTTTTATTCAAAGGATGAAATTGATTAATTAAACATATATATTTATTTATATAGGTTCCTAATGGTAAATTGCCGGATGATCAGGCAGTAAGGATTTTCGTGAAATTTGTAGATCAAATTGCTGCAATAAAAGCAAAAAAAGATCTTAATGGTCGATTCTTTGGGGGTCGTGCGGTTTCGGCAAGATTTTTTGATGAAGTAAGATATGAAAAATTAGATTTGGCACCTTCCGCCGCAGAGTTACAGATGGTCAAGCAAAAAGAATCTTGATTTATCTAAACCAATCATTTATTATTATTATTATTATTACAATCGAATAAATTTTAGAATTTATTTTAAGATTTTATTTTTTTAATGTTGGTGTTATGATGATAACTTAGAGAGTTTTTCGCTGCATAATTTACTTTTTCTCTTTTTTTCTTTTCTTTTAGTTGGATCAAATGTTATAAAATTGGTGAAATTTTAGTTTTGATATTATTTGATATAGGAAATTTTATTATTATTTTTTTCTTTTATTATTATTATTTTGGAATTTAATAAAATATTTTTTTATATCATGTTATTTTTGATTGTGTGTGTGGTATCGAATATCATCCATCAGTCTCCCGCTTTTTTTATCCCAAACCTATAAATTAAATACATAGTTTGATCACAACTATCTTCTTCCCTAATGGTTTGACTCAATTTAGGAAATTTGGGCGGAAAACTCGGTAAGTTATAAAAGATGGAAATTTTAATTGTCAAATCCATTCATCTAAAAATTGCACTCTATATATATATAAATTTAACATTGTAAATGACAACATAAAAAATATTTTACAGAATTTTCAATTTTTTTTAATTGCCAAATATATAATAAATAAATAAATAAAATTTACACCTAAACAAAAAAAAAAAAGAATATTGAATTCTTTAAAAACAAAACCAGATAAACTTTCTAGGCTTTTGATTTTCCTAAAAGGAAAATTATCTTCTTTATCGAAATTAGTGTGTTCTTGAGAATCACGATCTAAAGTTTGAGATTTTTTTTAATTTTTAATTGGCTTAATAAATTAGGATCTATAAAAGTTATAAAAGTATAAATTTATGATTAGTAAAAAAAATACAATTTAAATTATATTAAAAAAAAAAAATACCTTCACATTTTCCAGATTTTATATCTTCTAATGAATCTTGTAATTCATAAA
The DNA here is from genome assembly GCA_003547095.1 of Diversispora epigaea. Lineage (NCBI taxonomy): Eukaryota > Fungi > Glomeromycota > Glomeromycetes > Diversisporales > Diversisporaceae > Diversispora > Diversispora epigaea. The sequence goes on from PQFF01000046.1 coordinate 71,099, forward strand.
GAGTAAAAATGTGTCTACTAATATAACAGGATTGAGGATGAAAATTATTTATAGATTGAAGTAACTTTCGTCTATCAGATTCATTCAATTCCTCCAAATTATCTTCGGCATCAAAAAATTCACGAACAATGTCATTAGAATTGTAAGCAAATCTGTTACATAAATCAAGTAGTACATCATTTAATTCTTGAGTAGTTGGTCGTTTAGAAGGATCATCATCCCAGCATTGATACATCAAGTTTAAAAACCATTTTGGAGTAAAATTTAACATTATATCAGGGACCCTTGGTCTTACACCATTACATATATCAATCATCAAATAGGTATCATGTGCTTGGTCAGTAAATGGTCGACTTCCAGTAGCCAATTCATACAGAATTCCACCAAAGCTATAAATATCACCCTCCTTTGTAAAATCATTTTCTCCTCTTAATACCTCGGGTGGAATAAATGGAATTGAACCATAAATATTATTGGTTTTGTTATTTTCAGAGTTTAAAATTAAATCATTAGTTGGTTTAAATAAACCGGGGTCTATTAATAAGTGTATTGAATGTGGTTCAAAATGATCCACAAAAATATTTGTAGAATTTAAATTTCCATGAATTAAGTTATTTCCATGAAGAGCACTAAGACCATCTATTATTTGATGTAATGATTCTATTTTTTCCTCCCACTTAACTTGTAAAAAAACACCACCAGATAAGAAGCCATAAAGATTAAACGTAATATCCCATGATTCCATAATAATAATGTAGTTTTGTGTAAAAGGATTTTTTGAAATTCCATGAAATCTAGAAGCGTAACTAGAGTTAAGATTCTTAAGATTCTTAATCTGAAATATTTTAAACGAATGATATTATAAGAATAATATATAAAATATTTTTCAGCAATAATTGTTTATATAATTTTATAAATTTATAAATTGTTTACATACCTCTTTAATAGTTTCCAAAATATCATATTTATAATCTTTTAATTCCTTCAAAACCACACAAGTATCAAAATATTTCCATTCCTGTTTGATAAAATTCCAATAATGTTTATAACAATCTCTTAATTCAGCAGTGTAATATCCACTATTAGATAAGTGACTTATATCACAATATTTAGAAGATATGTGCCTGATATCAAAAATTTTATCATAAGGTATCCATTGTAATCTATGTTCAGTTGATTGAGATTCTTGGATAATCTTATCAATGCTAGTATTCCCACTAGACCAAGTTCCAAACTCTTTAATAAAATGTTCTTTAGTGCACATTTCACAAGGTCCATCTTCATAATCAATTTGACGAGAATAAGTATGACCAGCGGAACAAACCGCTAATTTTTTACGTTGAGTAAACATTTTGAAAAATAAAAACGTGAAATCAATTTCACATGTTTATATTAATTGTTTATTTTGTAACACGGTTTCAAACTTTTTTCTACTTTCGTGGTTTTTTTTTTTTTTTTTTTTTTTTTNAAATTCCAATAATGTTTATAACAATCTCTTAATTCAGCAGTGTAATATCCACTATTAGATAAGTGACTTATATCACAATATTTAGAAGATATGTGCCTGATATCAAAAATTTTATCATAAGGTATCCATTGTAATCTATGTTCAGTTGATTGAGATTCTTGGATAATCTTATCAATGCTAGTATTCCCACTAGACCAAGTTCCAAACTCTTTAATAAAATGTTCTTTAGTGCACATTTCACAAGGTCCATCTTCATAATCAATTTGACGAGAATAAGTATGACCAGCGGAACAAACCGCTAATTTTTTACGTTGAGTAAACATTTTGAAAAATAAAAACGTGAAATCAATTTCACATGTTTATATTAATTGTTTATTTTGTAACACGGTTTCAAACTTTTTTCTACTTTCGTGGTTTTTTTTTTTTTTTATTTCTTGTTAATAAACACGTTAATAAAACAAAAAAATAAATTTTATTTCAAAGATTATCTTTCAAGTAATAAAGAAAATTATAGTCCGTATAAATATTTTTTGTATAACATGTTTTATTTGTTACAAAAGTTATTACTTATATTATATGGAAAATCTCATCATACTTGTGATACAAAATTCTGTAGAAGATAATCAAAATTTTTGATGATTTTCATGATTTTATTTACAAAACAAGGAGGGGTCGTCTAAAGCAGAGTCCATCACGAGATTTTCCGTTGACTATGGCCAATGAAAATCGTGAATTTTTGTTTATACAGATCAGAAAAAAAGTGAAAAACACAAAAAACTAATGTCTAAACATGTCTAGAAGCATTAATAAAAAAATGACGGGAGGCAATTTTACGTATAATAGCTAACAATAGCTACTCAAGCCCAGCACTTACCTAATATTAATTAATTTCGGGTAATCACGTGATGGACTCCGCTTTAGACATCCCCCAAAAAAACCCCAAAACAAGTAACTTTAGAAGCTGAAATGAAATGTGAACAAATTAATTTCAAAACCTTCACGAATTCACACTATATCTAATTTGCTTTTGAAAAAGCTTCTATATCTTCTTACACAAATCATCCTTTCTTGTGGATTTCATTCATATTATGAAAATAATATTTGCCTATTTTTCGGGTAAAGAATTCTGTATATACATAAATGCTTTGCAAAAATAAATACAAAATAGTTTGATTTTTACTTTTCGGGCTTATCACATGCGGAAACCCTAATTACTGTGTTTTTATAATACACATACAGTTGCGATCAAAAGTAATAACATTAAATTATGACCCATGTTTAAAATAAACTTATATTTATTATAAAGCTACAATCTGAGAGAGCTTAAGTAATGAATTTTACCTTGTGTTTAATAATATTATATTAGGAAAATTACTTAATTTGTAAAAAAGTGCATTTTCAACTTTTCATTCGCAATAATAAATAATAAAATAAATTTCAGAATCTGATTCTATAGTATATGTTTAAAAAATTAAGTTGATCGGATCACCAGTTATTGTGAAATTCAAGTTCAAAATTAGGTGTAACTTTTTAATTTACTATGAAAATCAATGATTTTTTCGATTTTTTCAATTTTTGAACTTGGATTTCTCCATAACCAGTGATCCGATCAACTTGATTTTTTAAACATATACTAATTTTTATATATAGAACAAGTTCATATAATTACGGGAGACTGGTTCACTTAAATTCATTTTCACATTCACCACAGTATTTTTTGAAAATTTCTTCCAGATCTTATCATCTACTTTCAACACTTCACTTTCCACTTTTCTAACCATGGACTCCACCACCTTTTGCAAACAATTATCCATGCCATTGGTTACAGTATTGATGTTATCGTTTAATAATCTGTTATAGTTGCTCATTTTTTGCATTTCATAATAGTTCTGTGTCCGTGATGAAGAAGTGATATTATTATTTTTTGTTATTTATATGAAATATTTAGTGATAGCAAATTTGTAGTAGTAGCAAATAACTTAAGCAAAACATACCAGTTCGTATTGTATCAAACTTCTCATAAGATTCTTGTAATTCTTGTTATGCTCTTAGCTTACGTTGACAAATTTGTTACTTTGCATATCGAGAAAGCTGTTCACAAAAAGAAGTTCTAGAATAAGTAAATAAAATCCAGATCCTCTTATAAATGCTCCATTCCTCCTTACCATTTTTCCAAATATGTTGAAATGTCCTAACGAGCCAGAACGAACTGCATTTTTCTTCTCTTCCAAATTTTGAATTTCCTTTCAAAAGTTAGTAACATCTGAAAACTTTTTTTTCATCTTAAAAGAAAATAAATATCTTTGAAAAACGCAGTAGTCCTCGTTATACAATATGTTGTGGCTGACTAAACTTTATCTGACCACAAGAACAAACCTCAGATGCTCTTGATGGATAAAGCCCGGACCTCAGAGCAAACCGCGGATGCCCCTACTTGGTGAAAACCTATACTGATCATTACTCGAAACCGCAGATCATATCAAGAACAAGAGCGCTCTTTGCGTTCGCCATCATTCTTAAGGTTATGTAGTAAAACATAATAGCTACTGTGTTCGACTTGAATCTCTTTCATGAAAAAGGCTTGTTCTCTCTGGAATATTAGGAACTCGTGAAGATAATTGTTGCACTCTTTCTTGATTATTGTTCTAACAACTATTTCTCTATCTCGTACATTGCAGATTTATTTGTGTTATCCTGTCCTCCGGAGTACGGAGATATGTGAAATATATATGATTCAAATTCATATGACCAAAATTTTATTGGGTGTTAAATTAGTAGGAGGGTGAGGTAGTAGTTAGTTGGTAAAAAATGTCCTGTAGAGGTTTTTATATGATCTTGTTTTCCTCTCGAAATCATTTTGAAAAATTGACAAATATAAGCTTCAACTTATATTTCCAATAGGGGTTACCATTAAATTTCCTTCCGAAAGGGACTAAATTGAACAGTTTTGAAGTAATTCAAAATGGAGGTGGATTAACCTTGAGCGGTAGCTGGGTATGCTGTGCGGGTAACCAATCCTTAGCTAGCACGTTTTTATTCTGTGTATATTGTAGTTTAAGTTACTAATGTAATGTATATTATGATATTTGAATAAAGATAAGCCCTTACTGGTCGTTTAAAATAAAATAAAATAAAAAAATATGACCAAAATTTTAGCGACGTCAAAAAAAATTCCAAGAAAAATTTTGATCAAATATGCGGGTTAGTATCTATACAACGTAATAAATCACGAAATATACATGCAGAAAGTAAACACGATTATTTATGATAAACCAACCACCGGGTCAGCTTTATTGATACAGGATAAATAATTATACATAAACAAAAATNTTGGGTGTTAAATTAGTAGGAGGGTGAGGTAGTAGTTAGTTGGTAAAAAATGTCCTGTAGAGGTTTTTATATGATCTTGTTTTCCTCTCGAAATCATTTTGAAAAATTGACAAATATAAGCTTCAACTTATATTTCCAATAGGGGTTACCATTAAATTTCCTTCCGAAAGGGACTAAATTGAACAGTTTTGAAGTAATTCAAAATGGAGGTGGATTAACCTTGAGCGGTAGCTGGGTATGCTGTGCGGGTAACCAATCCTTAGCTAGCACGTTTTTATTCTGTGTATATTGTAGTTTAAGTTACTAATGTAATGTATATTATGATATTTGAATAAAGATAAGCCCTTACTGGTCGTTTAAAATAAAATAAAATAAAAAAATATGACCAAAATTTTAGCGACGTCAAAAAAAATTCCAAGAAAAATTTTGATCAAATATGCGGGTTAGTATCTATACAACGTAATAAATCACGAAATATACATGCAGAAAGTAAACACGATTATTTATGATAAACCAACCACCGGGTCAGCTTTATTGATACAGGATAAATAATTATACATAAACAAAAATAATTGAAACTTCTTGCTTCGGACAATAACGGTTCACGTTTCTGAAAATTTAAACTATGTAGTAATTGATGCTGATGTCGTTGCTGAAAAATTTTTTCTTGCGTGGAGTTGGATGTATATACTTATAGATCAAATTTGTTGTTTATTACTATCTTTGATAAACAAATGATATTACGTTAATCTGAAATCAAATCCTTTTTCCATGTACCTTCATCTGTTCTATGCAATAAATGTCCTAATACACAAGCTTTTTTTCCTTCGAATGCAATTCCTATTTCCAAAAGTCTTTTGACATTTTCTTCTAGGCCTACTCGATATCGCTTCTCTTCGATTTGAAGTAATCCTTCTTGAGCCATATCGTGTAAATCTTTTTTATCACGAACAACTTTAAATTCTATAATAATAGCCGTCTCATCAACACCTGGTTTTGGAACTATTTTTACATCATATCTCCCAAAGCCATCCTCACGATTAGAACGAACAATAAACCCTCGATCACGAGCATTAGCGAACATTCCTAAGCAAAAGGCATGATAAACATATTCTGCTTTTGTTCCAGATTGAGACCCCCCGACCTCATAATACGAAAGCGTATCTACAATCATATTTTCAAATTCTTTACTAAATAAATTCAGATTTCCATGTAAAAGATTGTCTAACATTGATGTGATAGTTTGCCCTTTAGTAAAAAACGGTACATTGATCACCCATCTATGCCATTCTGAACGAATCTCTTTATTTGGAATAACAAGATGTTTCTCAGAATTCATAGTGAGGTATCCTGCATAGTACAAAAGTGTCCAAATAGCCGAATCTTGGTATTGACCCAAATGTGAATATCGAAGATCATCCTGAATCTTCACATTAGTTATATTTTCACCTTTTAACAATTTTCCAACGGATTCCTTAAATGAAGAGCTTGCTCTCCATAAGCATTTTTCCAATGTTTGAGTGCTTCCCGTATCTGTCCAATAAGTATCTAAGATACCATCTGATAGTAAATTAGCAATGGACCATGGATTATATAAATGGATAGTGCCTCCTGCGATATAACCATCATACCACTCCCGAACATCATCAATTTTCAAATCTTTGCACAGTGGCAATAATAATTCTACCTCATCAGATGTGAATCCAAACTTGTCTAAATAAAGAGGAAATAGACTTTCTTTGTATAAAGGGTAGACCTTAATATTCTTGAGCCCAGACAAGAACCCCGATTTTGCAATCCGTAATACACCAACCAACATAGCTTTTGTAACATTTTCAGAATTGCTCTAATATTCAATCAGAAATAGATATGAATTTTTTGATCAGATTATAATAAAAAGTTACAAATATGTCTTACCTTCAGTAATGACGAGAACATGCCTTTAAAAAAACCATTTGCAACTTCGTAATATCCTTTATTATAAGCATGTTTCATTGGGGAATCGTATTCATCAATCAATACAATACATTCCTTTTTATAGTGTCGTCGCAGATATATCGAGAGTTCTTGTAAAGCAGACACTAATTCTGATTCGGAATAGGTTGGATCTTTGTTGAGAATTTTTTGAAAATTCATAAGTTCATGAGGATGTAAATTGTCAATAAGATAGTAGTGTTCATCATAAATTTTTGCCATAAGCACTCTTAATCTTATCATCATTTTGTCCCACGTTTCAGAATGTGCAGTCAGTTCCTATTTGCGATATACTGTGAGTAAAAACAAAAGTCGTAATAAATAAAATTTAACAATGACCAACCTTAAGAGTAATATGAATGACAGGATATTGAGCAAAATGTTCTTGGATAATTTCTTTTTCATTTGAAATTTTCAGTTTTTCAAAGAGTTTCCTACTGATATCATTTTCTTCTTTGGAATTTGGTATTTTAAAAAAGTGATTTAACATGGATAAATTTGTTGACTTGCCAAATCGGCGAGGACGAAGAATAAGTGATACAAAATCCGAACTCTCAATAAATTCTTTTACGAGCATTGATTTATCAACAAAAGTGAGATGACTGTTTATAATCTTTTCAAAGTTATCATCTCCAACAATAACACTTGCACCAAAAACAACTCTGGCATTATTAACTATATATTAAAAAAAAATTTTAATTTGTGAAGTATGGGACAAAAATTACCAGATAAAAAAAAATAATATTTACGATTCTTGGTATAAGGTTCAAATTTAGAACCTAACATGACAACTCTCTGATCCTCCAATTTATATGAGCAATTGAATTTGGAATGCTTGGAATTCCATAGAAGGAATATTTTCATGGGAAAAATCTAAAAAAAGAAGCTAAACATTTTTTGTACTAGTACGTGACCTGATGACCAGTGATTTAATCATGTTCTATGTATTACAACTCCTTGTATTGTATAACCAATCACTTCACTGCATATAATACCCACATGTGTTTTTTTTATAATTAAAAAAAGAAAAAATTGGTATTACATTGTTATAAATTTTAAAAATAACAACTAGCGATTTTTTTTTTAGAGTATTCACGCCACATTGATTAGTGATATAAAATTAGATTTTTATTTTTTAAGGTAATAACTAGAATAAGCGGGAGTTTGCGACTTCGTCGCCATTCATTGGTTATTTATTATATATAAAAAAATATAAAATCATGATAATCATCCTTTTTTTTTATTTGTTATAAATAATCATTTAATGTTGATATCGATTTAAATAAATTATTTTTTTTTGTTTTTATAGTTTATGCTAGCTGTGTCTTGAGAGTGGAAGTGGTTCCAATGCTTTTTTTTCTAGTTTTTTGTATTCTTTAATTATCGATTGATCTATAAGAAATACTTCTCTGGTTAAAGATTTTATCTTGATGTTTTTCCAATTGTTACATCTGCTTAATGCCACGTAAACTTGGCCCACTTCCCACATTTGGGAGTCTAAATTCGGGGATATGTCAGATAAAGTTGATGTCCTTAATTATTTTTACAAGTTCTTAATATTACAGATTTTTTAAATGAATTACGATACAAATCTGTAATTCCGTAACTAATTACGGACTTTTGTGTAACAATAAAGTATATATTTGGAATCTCCATGTTTCTGGCTTCAAAATGATACTTTTTTCATTCAAATCGGATAATTTTTGACCAAAATATTTTAAAATAAAGTTTATTAATTAAAAATTAATTTTAAAAATAATTACTAATAGTTTTTACATATAAAACTTTTAATTTTAATAATTAAACATTAAAAGTATTAATAATTAAACTTAAAGTTAAAAATAATTTGTATTTTATGTAGAAGTTTCAAATTCTGTATATTAAAATTAAAATAATTATAAATATTTAAACTTAAATGTTTAAAAATTTAATAATAAAATTTTAAAATTAAATAATTATGAGTATCATTTTTACTTACAGAATAATTACGGACTTACGGAACAATTACGGACTTATGAATAATTACGAATTACGGAATTATAGATTTTTTTCATTAAAATCTTTAATAATTACGATACAGGCAGTAATATTATAACTCTTAATTCATAATTACAGGTATCACCTTTAATGTCAGGTAGTATTAGTCTTTGTGTTTTTTGGACCATGAGGGCATACGNCTTAATATTACAGATTTTTTAAATGAATTACGATACAAATCTGTAATTCCGTAACTAATTACGGACTTTTGTGTAACAATAAAGTATATATTTGGAATCTCCATGTTTCTGGCTTCAAAATGATACTTTTTTCATTCAAATCGGATAATTTTTGACCAAAATATTTTAAAATAAAGTTTATTAATTAAAAATTAATTTTAAAAATAATTACTAATAGTTTTTACATATAAAACTTTTAATTTTAATAATTAAACATTAAAAGTATTAATAATTAAACTTAAAGTTAAAAATAATTTGTATTTTATGTAGAAGTTTCAAATTCTGTATATTAAAATTAAAATAATTATAAATATTTAAACTTAAATGTTTAAAAATTTAATAATAAAATTTTAAAATTAAATAATTATGAGTATCATTTTTACTTACAGAATAATTACGGACTTACGGAACAATTACGGACTTATGAATAATTACGAATTACGGAATTATAGATTTTTTTCATTAAAATCTTTAATAATTACGATACAGGCAGTAATATTATAACTCTTAATTCATAATTACAGGTATCACCTTTAATGTCAGGTAGTATTAGTCTTTGTGTTTTTTGGACCATGAGGGCATACGTGCTAATTATCAGGAATTGTTTTCTGCTTGCAGGCATACCATTAATATAAAACAATGATACCTGTTTTGTTATTTTAATATCTACTATTTCTTCCATAATGCAAAAAAGTATATCTTTTGTGTTTTTTCGTTTATATCTATAATTATACCTAATGTTCCGTTACATATTTTGTTTGTATTTCGAATTATTTAAAACATGATTTTAGCTCCGATCCTTGTCTCTAATCTTTTAGTTAAATTTGTTTTTCCTTTAAACAGTTTGTCAGAATATTTATAATCTTGTAGCTGATTATTTATAATATCCTCCACATCTGATATCATATATTTGTCATTTTGAATAGGTAGCAATTTTTTTGTGACCTACAATATAAGTTGTGTTTATTAATTTTTTTATCAAAACAATTAATAATATCATATCTTTTGGATAAAAGACCATAATGTAAAGAAAATATTGGCATTTTGATATTTAGGAAAAACAACTTTAACAGTACTAATAACAAAATTAGATTTTCTGGAAACTTTGTTGTACTGATTGATATAACAAATAGTACTAAGTTTACAAAGCATATCAAAAAATTTTTTATTATATTTATTATATCTATTATATTTATATTTTTATATTTATAATTATAATTATAAAAAATATAAAAGAAATTTTTAATTTTCGTATAATCTTTATTTTATCTATTTATAGAAAAAAAAAATATACCACAAGAAAAAAATTTATTTATATAAAAGTTAGTCAATTAACCAAGAATGAGAATTCTTTATAAGAAAAAAATAGAATCTATTAGAAATAAAAGATAACAAACAAAACATAAGATTTTTTATATGGGAAAAAAGACAACAAAGATGAATCATAAGATTTTTTATGTAAGAAAAAGAAAGAATCAGCTAGAAATAAAAATAACAAAGATGAATCATAAGATTTTTATGTAAAAAAAAGAGAAAAGGTGGAAATAAAGATAAGAAAAAAAGAAAATAAAAAAAAAAAATTACAAAATTAATTTTCTCACGAAAAAAAAATAAAGATTAGACCCTCTTTTTTATATAAGAAAAAAGAACCTGCCAGAAAAATTTTTATGTAATCATATTATGTAATAAAAGATTATTAAATCTATTAATTACTAAATCTATTAATTATTAATTTTTTTTATTATTTATCAATAATTATTAACAAATAATAACAAAAATAGTATTTAAACGAATCTTATTTTTCGAAGAAACTGTTCCTCTTCCTCTTCCTCTTTCCTCTACCTCTATTATTTTATTACATTAATTATTTGTTTTTTTCATAATAATAATTAACAAATAAAATTTAATAAAAATAAAATAATATATTTATATATATACACATGTATAATATAATATAATAATTTAATATATATTTTATTTTTTTTCATATATAAATAAATAAAAATAATATATAAATAACAAATATAAAATAATATAAATATATATAAATACATAATAAATATATATAAATATATATATATATATATATAGAATAATATAAATAAAAAAGGACCGAACAGTGATGTAACACTACTAATTTAATAAAGAAATTTTTTTTATAAAAGGAAATTCAATATATCACACAATCCTCCAAAAAAAAAAATCATATACATTTTCCATAACACAAACCTTTCAAAATCTTATATATGTTAAGATTTGAAAATACAATTAATATGTAGTAATGGAACAAGAAAATAAAATTTTTTATATTTTAAATAATATTATTTTAGATAAAAATAATATCCGATATAGATGAGTTTTTTTATTGTGATGACAATTATATATGTGTAATCATAAGTGTGAAAAAATTTTGACCTTAACATAATCTCAACCTGTTAACTTATAATTTTTTTTTCATTTTGGTTAGACCATGGAATATATATTTTGACGCACATGTACATGATTTTTATTCAGAAATTATTTATACATCACTAATATCAAATTCTTTTGTAATGAAAATCTCAATAAATAATAAACACTGAATCTACAAAAGGAATTGCGAAAAAAAAATCAGATCATTTTAAAGTACATCTGACATTATAAAGACTCGTATCTCAGAGCAACTTCGAGTTTTATTGAGTAAAACTTTATATACTTGTGATTTTTTCTTTTGTTGTTTACATAGGTAATAATATAGTTAACAATCTATAAAGCTAAATCACAAAATTAAAAATTGTAATTATAAATAATAGATTTGAAAAAAATGTGAGCATTTTGAAGTTACGTATGGCAATGAACTATTATGCAACATACTGTTTTAGTATAATTTGTCTAAAATATAAAAAGGATCTTCCTTTAGTTTTTATTTTTTCAAAAGAGTCTGTTGTTTTGTGCAATGGTGATGAGGGTGGAGATAGTGATACGATCCGGATTAATCTGTGTAATCCGTCATCCGTATCACCATCAAAAATTTAATCCGTAATCCGTTATGGAGTCAATTTAATCAATCCGCAGATTATCCGTTCAATCCACGGATAATCCGTTCAATCCGCGGATCATCTATTCAATCCGTGGATAATCCGTTTAATCCGTCCAATCCGAGGATTATCTGTTCAATCCGCAGATTATTTGTTCAATCCGCAGATTATTCGTTTAATTTATTTTTTTTAAAATATATATTTAACTTAAAATTTTATTATTTATTGATATTTGTTATTTAATTAAATAATTTATATTATTTATATATTTATTTAATTAATAATTAATTTTGTGAAATAGAAATACAATTTTATAATTTTTTATTTTTATTTATTAATTATTTTATTAAAATATTCTTTTTTTTGTCTAACGGTACTGCATCAGTAAATTTTTTTAAACGTAAGCCTTCGAAGTCCTTCACTCCGATAACCTTCGAATACCTCCAACATAAACGTAATATTTACGAAGGTTATTGGTACCGAAAACCTTCATTTTTATTAATAAAACGTAATACTCCGGAGGTTATTGATATCGATAACCTTCAATAACCTTCACTTTATCATAATAAACGTAATATTTGCGAAGGTTATTGGTCCGATAACCTTCAATAACCTTTGAAAACGAAATTATTACAATAATCTCCGACTTAAAAAATTTCCTGATGTGCGCCACCCGATTTCACTAAAAATAGTTCTAAAAATAATCAAAAAATAATAATTGATACCTTTAAATATTTAAAAATTATCTAAACTAATAAAATAAACGAAATATTATCTATTTACAACTCTATAAACT
>PQFF01000426.1:2507-28712 GCA_003547095.1 Diversispora epigaea
GAAAAAATCTCAAAAGGTAATTAAATATCTTTCGTAAGATTACGAAAAACAAAAACGAAGCTAAAATATTATTATCTTTTAAAAAAGAACAAGATGAAAAGAAATATCAAGAAAATATAATATTACAGAAAATAGGAACCTGCATCATATTGAGGAATTGTTGTAGACGTATTAGATATATAGAAAATGATTACCTCGCGTCATTGTACGAAAACGTTGTGGAATTTTATAGGAAAATAGAAAAAAAAAGAAAAATTTTAAGAACGTTATAAAATGTTTATTATCATCTTTTAATAATAAAATCAATAATAAATTATATAAAAATTCAGAAAGTAATAAAATATTACAAAATAAAATTTCTACAATTATATCGAAGTATAATGAAAACGATTAAATTCGAAGTAATCCGAAAGCAATAAACTTAAAACAAAATATGTCAAAATACTAATCGTTGAGTTTCGAAAGCTTACACAAATATCAAAAAACTTCGAAGGTTTTCGATTTCACAATATACGTATCGAAATTTAATTGTAAATTTCGATTTCGGAGGTTTGCGACACAATCGAAGATCTTCGAAATCTAACGTTAACGATATAACTTCGAAAACCTTCGAATTAATATAATTACTGATGATGTTAACAAACGATGGAATGAATGCGCAACATATTTAATATGGAGAAGAATTACAATATATAGATACAATATTATGAAATTTGTAGAATTAATAAAAAAGAAACCAATAGCAAGTGTAATAAAATATATAAAACAGATAGAATTCGAAAGAATAGATAATTTTAATACGAATGAGTTTTTATTAGAAGACATTGTAAGTATATGCCAAGATATAATATCTATATCATTCAAGGATTGTGGATGGGGATTTCTTAACAATAGTTCACTAAAGATAACATTGAATACATGCAAGAATCTAAATAATATAATTATTTATGGAAGTAATCGAATAGTGCCAAAAACAGTCTTAAGTATACCAGAAAGATGTACAAGTATAAAAACTATAAAAATACAAAATTGTGAACGAATATTAGATAAAATAATATATCAATTAGTGAGTAAATATCCAAAAATTGGAATTAATAAAGACCAACCTATAATAGACTGTTTTTTGACAAATGAAACAGAAGATAATCAAGCTATAGAAGATATATTTTACGAAGACTAGTTTATGATAATATCTAGTTCGGAAAAAGAAAAGTAACTAACACAATCAAGATCTGGCTTTGAGCAGGTACTGTGAAAAGGCGGTAATAAAACTCGTATTAAATAAAACTTATATTATATAAAACAAAATACAAAGTATGACTGACAATAATTCAAGTTTAATAAATGAGCGGGACTCAGAGTTATTGATACATGATATTACATGGAAAATGATTGAATCAGCACAAATTAAAATAATAAAAGAAGCCTTTCGTCTTCGATATAGAAAAGATAGTAAGCTTATTAGTGAATATGCTGGATATATAAAAAATTTACGTAATGCAGAAAATCAAGATGAATATATAAAATATACAGCAATAACACTATTTCCAAATGATGAAGCATATAATAAAAGAATGACACGATATAGAAAATGGTATCAAGGTAAAAAGGAGCTACTTACCAGTGTAGAAGATTTATATAATCTTTATTATGAACTATTCAAAAAAGATCGACCTATGACTGAAACAGAAATTGAGGAAGCCGTTGAGGATGTACTTATAGATGACTAATTTAATACTGTTTAAGGACCCATTTAGGTGGATATTCAACTTTGCCAACTTTCATCAATTGNGATACATGATATTACATGGAAAATGATTGAATCAGCACAAATTAAAATAATAAAAGAAGCCTTTCGTCTTCGATATAGAAAAGATAGTAAGCTTATTAGTGAATATGCTGGATATATAAAAAATTTACGTAATGCAGAAAATCAAGATGAATATATAAAATATACAGCAATAACACTATTTCCAAATGATGAAGCATATAATAAAAGAATGACACGATATAGAAAATGGTATCAAGGTAAAAAGAAGCTACTTACCAGTGTAGAAGATTTATATAATCTTTATTATGAACTATTCAAAAAAGATCGACCTATGACTGAAACAGAAATTGAGGAAGCCGTTGAGGATGTACTTATAGATGACTAATTTAATACTGTTTAAGGACCCATTTAGGTGGATATTCAACTTTGCCAACTTTCATCAATTGCTCTCTCACGAATGATCTTTCAGGTCCATCGCCATTTTCATCCATAAGCCAGTATAATACCGGTTGATTTTTTTGTATTAAGGATTCTTTGATACGATAAACTTTGGGAGACCAATTCATATCAGTTATACGTCTATTACCAAATTCTAACTCTCCAGGTTCAAGTAAATATAAAACAGAATCTTTATAGGTTAACCGAGGTTCTTCAAACCCGATAGGCCTTCGATGTTTAACAGAAGGATCAGCAATAATTTTTTCACCTTTTAATGCTCTCTTTACAGCTTCATTGGGAGACATATGAATTAATCGGGTAGGAGTATCATTATAAATATCATCATTTAAACGAAGGCCTTTAACCCATGATCGGCATCTTTCAGATAAAGGTAAAAGAAAATCAACCGCATCCTGACGAATGTAAGTATGTTTTTCAAATTCTTGATGATCACGTTCAGCTATTGATGTGCTACGTTTAGATTTAGCTTGTATAATTTTTACACCATGACTAAGTAATAAATCTCTACACTCACCTAAGTATTCAGTACCTTTATCTACAATTAAAACTTTTGGCCATGTAAGATGATTACTAGAATCCTCATAAATTGCTTTAAACATTTTAGCTAACGATGCAGAAGACTTATTAGTTAAAGCACAACTTTTACAAAATCTAGTTGTCACATCTTTTATTACCCCCCTATGTTTGAAAATTCGATTACCAATTTTATCGAGAGAAAGGGGTGTAAGATCTGATTTATATACTTCATTTAAATCTTGTATGCCATTAAACGAAGTATATTGAATAAATTTAGGCCTGGGTTTATAAGTTAAAAAAGTAATTCGTTCATTTAACCAGTCTTTAATGAAAATTTATATCCAGCTTTTTTACAGGTATTATACATTTTTTCAGCAGTTCGATAATAGCCTTCAGGTCGGTAATATATTTTTTGTAAAGCAATATTCATATCTAGTTCACGAGCCCTTCTGGGATCAATATAAATTACAGGTTCTCCCATTACTTATTGCGAAACAATGAAACTTCGTTTCTGATTTATTATAAATAACAAAAATTCGTCATGGATGAATTAATACAAACGAACCAGAAACCCCATGAGGAAATTAACCGATTGGCTCAATCAAATAGAGATTATGAACGTCGAACATACAACCTTGAACGGGATATAGTTTTACGTGAAGAAAGAATCTGATATCTCGAGGAGGAGCTAGCGAATACAATCGAACTTTCAATACAAGAAAGGGAGGAATTGGAAAAAGAGATATCAGACCTAAAAAAGATTGTCTATAAGCTCAAAAAAGAGATCGAGCAAAAAGATAAGGAACTCATTACTAGGGA
Source organism: Diversispora epigaea (assembly GCA_003547095.1). Classification (NCBI taxonomy): domain Eukaryota; kingdom Fungi; phylum Glomeromycota; class Glomeromycetes; order Diversisporales; family Diversisporaceae; genus Diversispora; species Diversispora epigaea. The sequence goes on from PQFF01000426.1 coordinate 6,073, forward strand.
AAATCAACTAGCAGAATTTGATATAAGGGAGAAGAAACTCAAAACCCGAATTCGGGAAATATCCAAATCAGCGGGTAATACCCCTCAAGCATATAATCAGATGACAAAGCTAATAGATGAGAATAAGCGTTTGAAACGTGAAATCAATACTTTAAAATATAATCTTAGAGATCGAGACAATAAATTAGCTCTGAAAAAAACTCGTATTACAGATTTACATTGCCAAAACTTTGCATTAACATTATTAAGATACCGAGATAGAGTAGAACTTATAAATACTCAAGAAACTTTACAAAACGCTCAGATATGGAATATAGAAAATGAATATGAAACAGGAGAAAATTCTCAGGATGGTTATACATCTGAGCCTGATATGACAACAATAGCTGAGTTAACCGATACTATTGACGGTTATTTGGATAATCCAGGAACAAATAGAATGATTTTATCCAATCAAATAAAAAGAGCAACAAGGCAGATACGTCGCAAATACAACAATCTTCAAACAGATCTTATAAATGAACAACAGGCTAGATATAACACTGAGGCAGAGCGGGATGTACGGGTGGCAGATTTTAGAAATGCAGAAGCTGACCTTAACTTGATGAGAATGGCATATAACAATGAAAGAACAACATGCCAACAGTATTTTTTGGAATTACAACAATGTCGTATCAGAATAGATACGTTGGAAAATGATTTACATTTATGTGATATCCAGCTCGATCTTAAATGGGGTAAGTGGAAAAATAGAACTCGAAATGCTGAGCAATTAATTTTAAATTTACAGGGACAAATTTTATTACTACAGAATAATCCACTTTTAAACATGGCAGAAGCAAGACGTTTACCAGTATTAAAATTAATGGCACCTGCTTTAGCAAAATTTCAGCCTTACATAGGTCAAGAACCACCCGATGAATACTTGGATAAAGTTATTCAGTCATGGACATATCTTGAAGGACATATGACAGTTCTTGAGAATGCAAATGCAGGGGATTTTAACGATGCAGTCAAGTGTAATATTTTAAAATCTATGATGGGTAGAAAATATGCTCCAGTACCAGCTCAAAATAATTTTGTAAATCCTGCAGTTAATATCAATAGTCCAGATACATTACGAGATTGGTTAAGAGCAAAATACCAGCGGGATACCGTTGGAAATCAACAATCAGCTATTTAAAGATTGACTCAGGAAAAATATCAGCCCTATAACACTCCAGATACCTATGAAGCTAGAATTTGACCATTATTAATAAGAGTAGCAGACAATGATGAACAAGTTTTAGGATTCCTAAAAAGCCATTTGACAGGTGATTTTTATACTTGGATGAGAATTGCTAATCCAGCAGGCATTAATGCATTTTTCACCGAACTAAAAAACATGTGGCTGGAGCGCGCACCAAATTTGAATGGTCAAGTTTATACATGTTCCCAAAATTGATTTTGGATTTTTGAGGTATTTCGACTTTTTGAGATTTATGCAGAATCCATTCTATATATAGAAGTAAAAAAAGTATCCAGTTATGTGTATCTTCAATCAAAGAATAAATCTGGGTGGTCAAAAAATTTCGGGTTTTAAGTAAAATAATTTTGTCTTCTATGAAAAACTATTTCGACTTTTTTCCCCGAAATTGCAATTTCGGGGCCCCAAAATAATTTTGCGTGCAAGTATAGTCAAGTTTCTCAACAATCTTCCTATAACACCAAAATAATAGAAGCTCCTATAATTCCGCAATCAGTATTTCCTATACCTGATACACAAAAAATGATTGATGAGGCATTAGCGAAACAAAAATCCAATTATGATGCTGAGATAGAAAAATTGAGAAAGGAAGTTCAATCCTCAAAAGCACAAAAAACACAGACACCAGTTCCACTAACCGTTGAACCGGTTAGACAGCCAAGAGGCCCCCCATCAAATTTAAAAACAGAAGAAGATTATAAAAATTANCAATGATGAACAAGTTTTAGGATTCCTAAAAAGCCATTTGACAGGTGATTTTTATACTTGGATGAGAATTGCTAATCCAGCAGGCATTAATGCATTTTTCACCGAACTAAAAAACATGTGGCTGGAGCGCGCACCAAATTTGAATGGTCAAGTTTATACATGTTCCCAAAATTGATTTTGGATTTTTGAGGTATTTCGACTTTTTGAGATTTATGCAGAATCCATTCTATATATAGAAGTAAAAAAAGTATCCAGTTATGTGTATCTTCAATCAAAGAATAAATCTGGGTGGTCAAAAAATTTCGGGTTTTAAGTAAAATAATTTTGTCTTCTATGAAAAACTATTTCGACTTTTTTCCCCGAAATTGCAATTTCGGGGCCCCAAAATAATTTTGCGTGCAAGTATAGTCAAGTTTCTCAACAATCTTCCTATAACACCAAAATAATAGAAGCTCCTATAATTCCGCAATCAGTATTTCCTATACCTGATACACAAAAAATGATTGATGAGGCATTAGCGAAACAAAAATCCAATTATGATGCTGAGATAGAAAAATTGAGAAAGGAAGTTCAATCCTCAAAAGCACAAAAAACACAGACACCAGTTCCACTAACCGTTGAACCGGTTAGACAGCCAAGAGGCCCCCCATCAAATTTAAAAACAGAAGAAGATTATAAAAATTATTATGTAGCGAAAATACTTAATGATTTAGGTATATATAGTAATGAAGATTTAGATTCACATTATCCTAAAAAACCTTTTCAAAGAACAAACCAATCCACTAGAATAGATAGAATAGAATCAAAAGTAGACGAAATTGGACAAATGACATCTCAATTTGGAAAAATGGTACTTGAAAATCAATCTGGAAAACCACTAAAAAAATCAAATCGAACACAACGATATTATCCTTTTCAACCAATAAAACAAGAAAATTATGACTATAGTAATAATGAAGAAAATAGTGGATATAATGAAGAAGATAATATATGGTATGATGATAATTCTGACGTGAGCCTATCTTCGAATGAAAAAAAAAACAGATATTACCACTAATAGATTCATCACAACCAGAGGCTGGCTCACGTAAATCTTTGAGTAAAGAACCTAAACTTTTTCCAGAATCAGATGACCAGCTATTGGAGTTATTATCTCCAGCAATGCGAAAAAAAATCTTAAACCCATCATCTGAAAATCAATGGACTGAATCACTTGAATATATGGAATGCAGAATTGATGATATAAATATTCCTGATGGATTTCCCGATAGCGCATCTGAATGTAATGTAATGAATAAGGCACTAAACAATGCATTAGGATGGGATCTTGGAACTGCCCCAGATTTTATTCTTACTCATAATTCAGATCACGTAACCAAATTAATAGGAGGACATAAAGATGTTGCAATATCTATAAAACATAAGAATGGGTGGCTTACAGTAACGGTAAATATTGTAGTTATTGATGATAAAGAAACAGATTATCTTCTTTGTTTAGGAATGCCATTTATCCGAAAAGTTAAAGGAATTCCAGATTCAGACAAACATGAATTCCGCATGACAGTTCGTGGAAAATCTTATGTTATCTCAACTTTTATTAAACCAAATGAAGATATTAACGAGGATCAACCTTCAAGTAAGATATCAAGCTGTTGTACTACAGTAATACAGGATACCACTCAAGATACAGAGACATTAGAACCATTAGAGGAATGGTATGCTCCTGAAGGTTTTGATCAGTCAAAGGTGCTAAAAAAAAATGCGTAAATTCTGACAAACAAGACGACTTCTTTCTCATACTAGAATTCCATTCCAAAATTCATATTATATCAAGTATTAATGATGTAGAAAATAAAGCAACTATTAAAAAGGAATTTATTAGAGTCCTTGATTATGCAGAATATCTTAAAAAGGAATTGATACGATTTCAAGATGAATCTTGAAGTTGATTTTTATATTCACGCAATTTTTCCATTCTGGTTTGCACATCACTATTTGGTATTGATGAGGTAGAATGATATATAGTTTTCGATTCTGATAGATCTTCACCTTTAGATAATTCTGCAATAGGGCTTGACTTATTGATCTTTTTTCTGCTAGGTTTTTTTGATACAAGTTTACTCGAAGGAATTACTTGCTCAGGATTTATAGTACCTGATGAACTATATTTGAATAAGATTTCTGGTTGAGATATCAGCGGAGCTGTCATGGCCAAGATAGATGAATTAATAGATGTTATTTCTATTTTAGGTGGTTGAGGATATATCCGATCATTTACAATATCATCATATCTTTCACTACCGATTCTATAATAACTACACATATTCCGTTTTCTATTAGGTATTTTTCTTGCATGAGCATCTCTTATTTTTTCGAATGCTTCAGGAGTTAATGGGGTAGCATTAGAATTGATGTATGTTCGGATACGATGTTTAGCATTAGATTTAACCATTTTAAAAATATATAAAAAAATATCTGATTTAAATCCAGATAAATATCAGGTAATAATCAGGTAAAGACTGGAAAATAATCGGATAAAATCTGGACAAAAACAAAATAATAATCAGGTAAAAACTGGGGAATAATTGGATAAAATCTGGGCAAAAACCAGATAATAATTAGATATTGTTAATTGCGGGTCCATTTTCACTTGTAAAAAGCATTCACATATAAAATAACACACTTTCATAAAAACCGATTGATTACCAATTTTTGACCGGTTTCTTTTTTATATAAAACCAGTTAATAACCAATTCTTGTTCAGATTCCCCGCCTTCTCGCAGTAACTGCTCGAAGCCAGAAAAAAGCAGATAACATATACTAATAACATACATATATCGATAACATATATATCTTTTTTCCAAGAGGTAAAAAGGAAAAAAGTTAAATTAGTAAACATTATTTTTCGATTATATGACATCAGTACATACCTTGTATAGTGAACCCACCAATGCAAAAAAATTTCAAGGGTGTGGATATAAATTAGATAGTACTAGAGAATGCGAACTTAAATCTCAACGCAATGAGTTGCTTCTTGAAACTGAATTTTTTGCTAATAAATGTTCCGAATTTAGAAATGCTAAATCTCTTGCAGAAGCAAGATCTGATGTTCTTACTAAGGAGCTGGAGAAGAAAAATAACAAGATTTTACGTCTTCAGAAAAAATTAAATTGTTGCATTGATAACAAAAATCGATATGACTTGATTAATAAACAACTCAAAGAAGAAATTAAACAATTGGAAAGCAAAAATATCAATCTTACTGAGTATAAAACCAAATATTATACTAAACTAGGAGAAGCGAATACATTACAATCTAAAATCACTGAAGTAAAACAGGAGTTAGCTTCAACAGTTAGTAAGTTGGAACATTTAAAATTGAAATCTGTTGAGTCTTTGACTCATAGTTCTACAATAATTGGTGGGGATGACGAAAAAAATACGCAAAGCGAGGAACAAAGTTCCATAACCAAGTCTGATATATCTATAATTAGTGAATCTAGCAATAGTCTTAGACCGTATCTAGCACGCAGAAAAAATATAGAAGATATCGAAAAAATCGATGATGATGACGGAATCATCCCTATACCCAAGGTAAGTGACTCATGGAATAAGGATGCTAATGCATCTGAAACTAATAATAGCGAAACTAGTAAAGATATTATGCTAAACACACATATAAATTCTGATATATTATTGAGCACACCTGAGAATGTGACTCCACACCTTACACAAGTAGGAAATTATACTTCCTCTCCAATATTCAATGAATGCCCCATAGGCCCTAAATGTAGGAGGAATAGAAGAGATGAGACCTAGTCTCGAGGCAAGTAGTTTGGTGTCATCGCTATCGGCATATATGTTACTTATCTTGATTATTGCTNACTGAAGTAAAACAGGAGTTAGCTTCAACAGTTAGTAAGTTGGAACATTTAAAATTGAAATCTGTTGAGTCTTTGACTCATAGTTCTACAATAATTGGTGGGGATGACGAAAAAAATACGCAAAGCGAGGAACAAAGTTCCATAACCAAGTCTGATATATCTATAATTAGTGAATCTAGCAATAGTCTTAGACCGTATCTAGCACGCAGAAAAAATATAGAAGATATCGAAAAAATCGATGATGATGACGGAATCATCCCTATACCCAAGGTAAGTGACTCATGGAATAAGGATGCTAATGCATCTGAAACTAATAATAGCGAAACTAGTAAAGATATTATGCTAAACACACATATAAATTCTGATATATTATTGAGCACACCTGAGAATGTGACTCCACACCTTACACAAGTAGGAAATTATACTTCCTCTCCAATATTCAATGAATGCCCCATAGGCCCTAAATGTAGGAGGAATAGAAGAGATGAGACCTAGTCTCGAGGCAAGTAGTTTGGTGTCATCGCTATCGGCATATATGTTACTTATCTTGATTATTGCTGTTATATGGTTCGTGGTATTTAGACGTGAATGGGGTATAGGTAAAAAAAGTAAACAGTTGCGAGGTATGTGGAACAAGTAATCAACTAATATTTCTCGAAAAATTATTAAGAAATATATATTACCTTTCCATAGAAATAAACATGCAGAAAAACTCAAAGAAAGGATTACCTCCAATGAAACTTTTCCTTATGGATATGGACGAAGCTAATAAACATGAATCAATTCGAAATGTTGGACATCCAGCAATAACATGGCCTTTCTCTAAGCTAGTCAGTGGGAGGAGTGGAACTGGTAAGACCAATTTACTGGTAAACCTTGCTCTCGGAGATAAAGCAGAGTATATATATAAAAGGCAAAAAGGAGGATCCCGATATATTAAATGTGATGATTTGATAGTTTGTGGTTACCATCCTGACGAGCCGAAATGGGCATTCGTTAGATACATATATGGAACGATTGCAAGTAATCCTAAAGCACCTTATTATGAAAATATTAGATTCAGTTACATATCACCAGAAAAAATTCCTAACGTAAAATCGTTTTCTCCAGAGAGGAGTACTGTAATTATCTTTGAGGATTTATGTGTAGCCCCCGAGTCTATCCAAAATCGAATAATCCCATTCTTCACACATGGGCGACATCGAAATATTAGTCCAATTTACATAACACAAAAATATCATCATGTCCCAATAATTATTCGTGAAAATCTTACCCACTTAGTTATATTTAATGGAGGCAGTAGCTATCAAGATGTATCCAAGATAGCCGGTCGTTATACTGATGATGTTAAGAATGCATCAATGGTTATTAATAGTTACCTTCGAAAAAATGAATTTATTGTATTTGATCTTACTAGGTCAGAGGATGATCCTCTAGCAATTCGGTTAAGGTTCGATACTCCATTAGATTTGCAAAAGGAAATAGAATTGCGTCAAAAGAAAAGAATAAAAAATACATCGTCAGCTGAGTCCACGAATTCTGAACCTGAAAAAGGTCGAGATAATTAATTGGGAGTGCATGAATATAGAATCAAAATCTTGGCAACTTGTAAGAAAAAAGAAGTGTGGGAAGGGAGTAATCGTTGATAATCGGTAATATACGACGATCACCCGATCAAGATGGTTTCATTGATAATGCGTAGTTCTATATCTGGGATAATCGTTACATGATCTATTTCGGGTGTATTACAAGCATATGATTTAATTTTCCGGCGATAGGGATGTACGACACTGGATCATGTGTCCGATAAATAACGCGTTGAAAAAAATAACTGCGACTAGATTTTTTATTTCCTGATACAAGATATATAACATGAAAGAATATTCTTTATTGCTAGAGCCAGCACGGCTGATATAATAAAAATACATGATTATTGAGGTAGGGATGAAACAGTAGGACTTGGGTTAACATTTCGGGGTGGATGAGTATTAGCTTGTTCTAATGCCTGAATTATAAAGTATTATTAGTGAGATCCATAAATGATTAATCGATTAGTCCTAGTCTTCATAGTTCATCTCGGATAGTCTTTTCTGGATCTTCATCATCATGGTAAATATAAAATAAATAAATATCGTTCTCGTCACATAAAGCATAGAGAAAGTTTGTTTTTATTGGTTGATGATCAATAGTATCGTGATTGATCTNCTATTTCGGGTGTATTACAAGCATATGATTTAATTTTCCGGCGATAGGGATGTACGACACTGGATCATGTGTCCGATAAATAACGCGTTGAAAAAAATAACTGCGACTAGATTTTTTATTTCCTGATACAAGATATATAACATGAAAGAATATTCTTTATTGCTAGAGCCAGCACGGCTGATATAATAAAAATACATGATTATTGAGGTAGGGATGAAACAGTAGGACTTGGGTTAACATTTCGGGGTGGATGAGTATTAGCTTGTTCTAATGCCTGAATTATAAAGTATTATTAGTGAGATCCATAAATGATTAATCGATTAGTCCTAGTCTTCATAGTTCATCTCGGATAGTCTTTTCTGGATCTTCATCATCATGGTAAATATAAAATAAATAAATATCGTTCTCGTCACATAAAGCATAGAGAAAGTTTGTTTTTATTGGTTGATGATCAATAGTATCGTGATTGATCTGCACGAATAGAAATTTAAGATTCAGATCAGGTGATTAAAAGTGATTAGCGAGATTATCTTTAGATTCCAAAGCCAAAGTTCAAATTTTATTTATTATTTAAAATATATTTTATTACTTGTTAAAAAATTATACCGTATTTTGTATAATTCTGCATATAAAGTGATAAAAAATATATATATTAATTCTCATCTAAAAATATTTGAATTTTCTAAATACTCAAAAGGTTATAGATTCTATAAATTGTATATAAAGTTAGNAAATACACTTTATTTTCACTGATATTTAACTTATTATTATAAATATGAATAGTTCCAGTTATATTCCACATTAAAAAATACTTTCTATATAGACTCTCTAAAATATAAGATCTTGTGAGATCATATATTGTTTAATATTAATTCTATAATAAATTTTAATAAAATAAATAAAATGATTTTTCGTTTGAAAACAATAAAAAATTTAAAAGTTATATACTTTTCAATTTATTGATTAATAAGTTTTTAAATATTTTTTTTTATTACAATTTCGGTATATTAATATAAAAAATACTTTCTACATAAACTTCAATGACAGTGAGATCAGGTGGGATCAAAAGTGTTCAAACGAAAGTAAGGGCTTGAAAGAACATACCTGCAAAATTTCAGTACCAATCATTTAGTCATTTTAGTGACTTGTCATATGGACGATCATAAATCAATTGAACGCTATTGTAAAATTAATATAAATATTTGTGTAACATGCTGATCAAAATCTAGACTTTCCCTATGCTGTCACATAATTCTTTTTTAAGCTGATCACGCTCTAATTGTTTCTCGAAATTTTTTTGGATCGAAGAATTCGTGATATTTTTTGTGTTGTATACCTTGCACTTCTATAGCGAATCCGTAATTATAATAGGGAATATCAAGTTCTAATCCTGTTGGATGCTCATCTGTTTTAAGGAAATTAGATCGGCGTATCTTAGATGGTGGTCCAAGATATTTCGACACAATATCACGACATAAATTTTCTCGTTTAAACTTATAATAAAATGGACACCACGAGTTGTTATTTTTTATGCTCGTGAAATTAGCTACCCATTCATGAGCCTTAGCACATCACATCACTATCCCTCAAAGATTGATAGAAAGCGATCCAATAATGTGAGCTCACTTCCCATCGGGATTCTCAGGTAAGGTAGAAATCCGAGGTCGGGGTTTGGTTGGTGTTCTTATCTGAGTTTCTGGTGAGGCCTTCTCGTGCAGTTAATATAATTTATATATTTTATCATGCATACATAGTTAACCAAATTCAAAGCCCGGATTTTGGGCGAAACTTTGTTAATTTTTCAGTCATAGATTAAGGTCTTTTTATTGACACACTACAAAGTTATCAAGAAAAAACCCCTACATCACATCTAGCCCTGAACTAATTATGATTTAAAAATATAACAACATTTTTCCAGTATTTGATAATCTTCATTGTTTGCTCCGTTCACCATCTCCGTCCATAACAGACCATCCAGTTTAACATCCACACTGTCATTCCAGTATTCTTTGATGGCCTGTGCTTTTGATGCAAGATCTCCACTAGGAATGGTTGGCATATTCGATGGATTACGCAGGATGTACATTGTACGTATGAAGGAATGCAGGTCATCAGATGCTTTAGGTTGATAAGGCCCCATATTATTATCTAAAATATTTGGTGAAGCAAATGTGATTGTTCCTTCGTAAGGCACCAGTTCTAGTTTGTTAAGAAGATGGATTGCTGACCCCCAGTCAGCAAGCACAAGTGAATTATCACTAGTATTCAATAAGATGTTCGAGGGGCGCACATCTCGGTGGAAAACATTCAGATTATGAATATTCTTCAAAAGGTGAAGGAGCTGTAGAGCATGAAATGACCGGAATTGATCGCTAATTTGTTCACAAACTGGGTCAATAATCATNCTAGCCCTGAACTAATTATGATTTAAAAATATAACAACATTTTTCCAGTATTTGATAATCTTCATTGTTTGCTCCGTTCACCATCTCCGTCCATAACAGACCATCCAGTTTAACATCCACACTGTCATTCCAGTATTCTTTGATGGCCTGTGCTTTTGATGCAAGATCTCCACTAGGAATGGTTGGCATATTCGATGGATTACGCAGGATGTACATTGTACGTATGAAGGAATGCAGGTCATCAGATGCTTTAGGTTGATAAGGCCCCATATTATTATCTAAAATATTTGGTGAAGCAAATGTGATTGTTCCTTCGTAAGGCACCAGTTCTAGTTTGTTAAGAAGATGGATTGCTGACCCCCAGTCAGCAAGCACAAGTGAATTATCACTAGTATTCAATAAGATGTTCGAGGGGCGCACATCTCGGTGGAAAACATTCAGATTATGAATATTCTTCAAAAGGTGAAGGAGCTGTAGAGCATGAAATGACCGGAATTGATCGCTAATTTGTTCACAAACTGGGTCAATAATCATTGAACAGCGATCATGCGCAATGTACCTCGGAATGTTTTGGACTTTTCCGTTCAAGAATTGTAGAGCACTCGCTTCATTAGACGGGTTATAGCCATTCTTATAAACCTTTAAAGCAGATGGATTATATCGCCAGTCAACCTTATATACCGTAGAAGTTGTACCCACACCTAAACACTCCCGTAGATGTATTCTTGTGCTCTCTGTATTCGATGTATAGAATCTGATGCTCTTTGGTCCAGACATCATTGTAAAAGGTGAGTTTACATTGAGCAACACCCAGAAAAGGCGCAAACCAGTCTTGAAATTGGTCGTAAACTCTCTATACTTTTTGGAATTCCTATCAAAAGCCATTACATAAAACTGATACCCATCTGATAGAAATATCGCAAAAAGTTCGCGCAACGGCTGTTGTTGAACAAGAACATGAATATAATCCACAAGTTGGCCCTTTTCTTCATCAGAAAAACCAGACAAACTCTTTCTTTTTTTCAACTCCAGAAGCGTTTGTACAAATATGGGGATATAGGCGTCATGTATGACGTCCTCTTCAATAAAGACGCTGAGATCCGGCTTAAGTCCGCAAAAGTATGGATTAGTGTGTGTATCCTTTACAACGAGGTTTTTTGACCAGTTTGGGAGCTTTTTCATCAGATTAACGAACCAATCTAGAACATCATCCTCTGTGGTGGTTGGTGCAGGATTATTTCGCAGGTAGGTATTGACCATTCCATTTCTAGAGAATTCACCAAGGTAAGAGGCGGTCTTACTGAGGAAGTATTCTTGATCAACTCTTTCAAACACAATGCTCTGGTAAGCTTTTGCGCGTGTTACGGAACCTGAAGTGTGAAAATATGTGTTTAATAGAAGTGGAAGTGCCAAAACTTTGCATCTGAAAACCGATACCTGTCTCATGCGGATACTGGCCAGGAATAAACCTGCTGTTCCTATCTTTCTCAAGTCGAATTAGTGTTTCTAAGCCTTTTTTCGTAATTTCCGAGTTGTCCTTCGTAATTTCTAAGCTTTTTTTCGTAATTTCCGAGTTGTCTTTTACGACTTTCAGAAAATCTGAAAGGAAAGGAGGCAAAGAAGCTGATGTACCCGCACTATCAAGGCTATCTGACACGTCCTAGGGCAACTTTTGTGAATGTAGCATATCGAAATCGAAATTACAATACTTTATATTAATAAACATACCATTTGCCCAAAGAGATTTGTGAGAGTCCCCATGGAAGCGGGTTGATGGGAAGCTGGAAACCAAAATGTCAGAGAATGAAAAATGTTATTAAAAAGTGTTGACAGAATTTATTATAACTCACCGGTTGCAACGGGTAGCTCTACGATAACGTAAATGTGTTTTTTGGGCGGGTTTGATGATAAGAAGCAGGAAAGAAAGCACAAGATTATGTAAGTATTCGGTATTATTGGCAAATATGACACAGTGGGAGCGAGAATGAAGTTCGCTTACCTCCTTGAATTTCTTTGATCAACTTGACGATTTTTTTTGCGGGTCCAAGAGGTATTTGAATACTCAAAAGATCATCTCGTGCTAAATCAAGGAAAGTATCACCCTTAACCCTCTGATTATATATTTTATCGATATCTCCGTCTTCAAGGTCTAATCTAGCTTTGTTCCTTTGCAAAAACGTTTTAACTTCATCTCGACTCCATGCCTTCACATGTTCAACTGTTGGAAGATTAGACATGACACCGGTTGAGGAACTTGTAACGTCAGACGACATAGCTTTTACGATTAAAAAAGTATTGAAAGGGTAGCACGAATGGAAAAAAATTTTTTTTGAGGTATACGATTGTCGCACAGATTGATCTGTGATCGACCTATAATTTTATTAATACAGACAATCATGCTTTACAATACTACATATAAAAAAAGTGCCAGGCTTCCATTATGGCATTATGGCTCGATCTCAGAATTCTACTATCACATGACCACTGCATTTTATAACATGAGATGCTACATATTTGATATTATCCGAACTTAAATTTGAAATAGATGTTGCCGAAAACGTTTTAATTAGTTGGATGAATACCACCTGTTGAATTTTATCATCGCTAATACGGAAAAAAGATCATAAATCTTTCTCGCCCTATCTGCTTTCTTTAAGAGAGCATTTCTGGTAACCAATCAACGTATTTCTAGTCACTATGTGTTTGCCTCTGGCAAAAATTAGGTTGCACGAATAACATTGTATACTTAATTGATTTACGCTTTCACATTTACCTCAGTTGAATTCTCGGGTTTCGTCTGGCTAAAAATTTGTACGAATTGAGTATGGATTTTTTCCCATTCTTCCATAAGACCATCGAGCCATGCAGTACTTAAATCACTCTTTAGTATACCGCGACGTAATAACTCTTCACCGACCAGCCTATCCCGATCTGTTAAAAATTTATGATATTTTCTAGGGTCTTCCTTCCTCTTTATTCCACCTTGATAATAGCGTATATCTCTTTCCAAGTCATCACAGAAGCATCCCATAGTCCACCTATCTTTCTCAGCCTTAGTAATAACTGAAAATTTTTTGGGATCAAGACCCTGTTCTATAGCATATTGATAAATCTTATTTGGATTAGTATCAGAAATTGAGGAGTTGCAAGTTTTGTTTATCACACTTACTTGATTTTCCAGCGAACTTTGTATAGCAATCATAACTTTCTTTTGATCGATACGAAAGGGGCAATTAAGATAGCAGTGATCATTTTTACCTAGACAGCTCCAATCACCCCATATACCTAAACGTGTATGAACATCTTTGCATATTGGGCATTTAGCTTCCGAATCGATATATTTAAATACATCTCGATACCATGCATTCGAATTAGTATATGTCAAGTAAGGGAATCGCTTATGTACTGTTTCAAGGATTACACTTTTCTCTTCCGGAAACTTGGAAATTTTGATAACACAATCTTGTGAAAGGTAATTTTCAGTATCCTTTTTGGTCGTGCTAACTTCACTGATTTGTGAGGATTCAGAAATTTCGGACTTTATCCAGGGATCGAGCCCAGTTTCTTTCTTATATCTTTTATATAACTTGAAACAAATATTATCTGTTAAAATTCCAATTAATTTAGCCTGCCAATCTAAATATTCAGGGGTTAGGCACAAAGTGTCTTGTTTCGTAGAGATTTTATTGGACTTGGTTTGTGTATTCATGTTGCTATTTTATGATTACAAAGCAATTTAATTTCTCGCATTGGAATTATAAAAAATATTAAATATATATGCTATTTCAGTAGCTCCGCTTCTTACATTAATCTTTATTGCATAATAATAATAAGAATGTGCAAACATAAAATTTATACAATTAGTTCAATGCGAGCCGATATAACAGTGCCAATTTCAGATGCTTCACATTTAATATAGTAAGATCCATCTTTATATTCAGCTTCTATACCTTCTTCGTCCTCATGATCTAACTTACATAAAGGGCATAATGATTCAGCGTTAATACCATAATAATCAACATTTTCACTACTACATTCTTTATATAAATCAGGATATTGCTCCAATAATTTGTTACGAAAATAAGCGCGAGTATAAGTTGAATTATTTTGCTTTTCAGATAAGGTCTTGGATTGAGGCGTAGATGGTATACTTGCCTCAGCCTTCGGCAAATCACCTGGACCTGGGGAATTAGAGATATGAGTCATATTATTAGGTGATGCTTCAGTATCTGAGACACTTACCTCGGTATTGGGTAAAGATTTGAGATCCTCAGTTGAGATCACATGATTTTGATCGTTTCCCAGGGAAACGGTTTTTGAAGTTACTTGATTTATAATGTTTTGAATTTGTGTATTGGTTAATTTTGAAATATCATTTGCACTGCAGGTAACATACTTAACTTTATCAATTCCAACTCCGTTTTCCCCAAATAGCTTACGAATTTTTCTGGCCCTAAGAGTCTTAATTCGCAAGGCAACTGATGTAACACCTGGTAGATGTTCTAACATCTCTTTGTATATTTGGGTTCTTGCAGTTTTATCGCTAACTCCTGTCTTATGTCGAATTTCGATAGCTTTATTTTCAAAATTATCTGAATAGCAAATCCAGGATAAAATTTCTTCATGTCCAGATTGTATAGCTTTTCTAAACAAATTGATTAAGCTTTGTGTTGTGATTTTAGATGATGATTTTTCATTATTCACAATGTCTTCGGGAGGTGTTTCTATAGGATCAGGTATAGCAATAAGCATACCATTCCGTAAATCTCGTATTAAATCTAATTCTATATTTTGATTTTTAGTAAGCTCAATTTCATCAGAATCGTCAAGATTCTCCGCTGGTAAAGCAATATTTGTGGTTGTTTTTTGCTGATCGTTTCCCCGGAAAACGGTTCTTATATCACATGATGAATTATTATCCGAAGATAAGTTTTGTCCCCAAAGTTTCTTCTCCCTAATTCTCTCCATTATCTCTTTACTGACCTGTTCCTTATAAACCGTTTCTACAAAATCTAGAGTCTCAGCTGAATCATCATTGATAATTTCTTGGTCTTGTGGCAAAGAGGTTGCAGGAAGTTCAGGCTCTGTTGGAGATTTAGATCGTGTCGAGCAATGTTCTAGTTCAGGTAATTCTGGACAAGCAGATGACTGCGAAATATCTCCTGTAGAAGGTATATCCAATTCATTAGAAATAACTCGGGTTTGTAGTTTGATTTCCTCGATGTCATGTCTTAATTTCGCTACTTCAGCTTTAAGTTTAGCATTCTCAGCTTTACGCTTGGAATTCTCAGCCTCAAGATCAGATTTTTCTTTTATAATCTGCTTAAGCTTCGCATTCTCGGCCTCAAGCTCAGCGATGCGTTTTTTCAACAAATCTAATTCGGAATACATGTTCGAAAATATTTTTATAAGATATAGATTTATTCAAAACTTAGTTGAATTATTCCCCGTGACAATTTGTCACGCCGATCACTTTTGCCAATAAAAAAATTAACTACTACCCGTATACGATGATCGCCTGATTGGCTGGAAATGCAAACTAATGATAATTGAATCACAGAACGTATCAAATACAGAATACATTTCGGCAGGTAAACATTCAATACAAGCGATTTTAACTACGAAGCAATGCTTTATTTTTTGTTTTGCATTTACACAGTAATTAAATGAAATCCAACTTCCCTCCTCATTTATAGGTTCCAACGGTTGACCTGCATCAGGCATACTAAAATCACTGTCATTTTGTGATGCAGGCTGAGGTACGATTTATCAAATCAGATGAAGGTTCGTATGTCGCATTATCTCCACCCACATTATTTCGATTGCTATTCTCATCCCTTTCACTAGGAATTCTTCGAGTGGGAGACGCAGATCGATTCCTTTGATTGGCGGTGGATTCACGGCGACTCGTACTTAGAATTGATGGCACTTCGTAAGTTGGTGGTGGAGTACGGTTACGGTGGCGTCTTCTCGCGGATGTGTTTTCATTATGCAATATGTCGAATGGGGTTTCTACATTTTTCGCATTCAAACAAAATATTTAGGATTTACTTTCCATATTAACAGAGTATATCCGCTATTAACGATTATAATTTACTTACCTGGTCTCTCCCAAAAACGAGAACGAAATTCTTCAAAATATCGCTCACCAGTTCTACTCCTCTTTCCAGTTCTACTTCCTGCTATATACTGTTCTATTAACTGGTAAAATTATATATTATCAATCAAAGATAGGCTAACGTCTGAAAAATGTATTTCCTTGGTATATGGACATGAAATAAACACTTACGGTATGGTCTCTTACAAGATTTTTAAATCTATTATTATATTGTTGTCCTGTATAAGTGCCCCCAAATCGTTCGTTGATTATATTTGCGATAGTATTCCAAAAATTCACTCTACTACTTCCAGAAATATCGTAGTACTCAGCATTTCGGTTTCTTCTTTCGTCGATTAGTAAGCGCAATTGATCGTCAGTCCACATCACAAAAAAAATATTTAGTGTGGTAATGGTATTCAACTGAGATACGCTTACGATGTGTTATTTTTCATAGAATTATATAAGAAAAAAATTTGTCGCAACTACATCGTATCTTCATCGCATCTTCATCGTGCTTATTTATGATCTAAAAGTATGGATCTAAATATAGGAACATCTTCGCACATCTCGGAATGATGATCCCAAATGAAACACCCCTTATCACCACACACAAAAATTAATTATCGGAAAAAAATGACCATTTAGGTCTGATTGCTTTATTAATACAATATAACGGAGCTAGTGTCTCTGACATAAAAATACAGATAAAAAATCTATCATTTGTTATTATTTTGAATACAACATTTTTTAATTTCATGTTCATCACACATTGTAATCCTATCCCTTAATAACCCCACAATTATACTAATTACTATTTTAACACCCTTCCTGATTGATTCAAGATCCTCCTTCAATGCTGTTTTGGATAAATTAATTCGATATTCGCTTTTGCTGGTACAACATAGCCCTTCCGTAGCGAGTTTAATAAAATGCCATTCTGTAGCTAGAAAAAATAATAATCAATCGAAGATAGGGTAACGCCAGAAAATAATGAGAGATTAACTTTGCTATACCTGTAGAAACTATTCCATAGAGATAATTTTCATCATTTTGAAAAGCCTGATCCGCAGTTCGTTTCCTTTTATTCATATGACTCGCGCTCTCCAGTTGTTTTATATTTTGGAGATACCCAATTTCAACATTACGTGATTTTCCCTCGGCTATACATATAAGATCCTCATAGCCTTTGATTGAATAATCAACACGTCCAGAGCTATCTTCGCCGAATACATCATCTTGGTATGCAATATATATTTTTTCATTGTTGGTGAGTTTTCGAGTAATTGCAATTGATGCGTTTAGGATGGATGTAATAAAAACACAACGGGTTGCTTCATTGGTACTGTCTTATATGGTCTCCAAATTCGAAAGTCTTAATATAATTTCTTCCATACATTGTTTAAGAGCTTTATTATCATCACCGATTTCTTCATAAACTGTAGGGGTGGAACCACATGGCCACGCAATAGAAATATATATATAAATATGCGTCTTTAGTCACCAGCTCCGTTATATAAGCATTATCTTACAAGAAGGAATATATATCATTTACCTGAATTAAATTGTTTTATACATGTAATTTTTTCACCATTAACTTTATATTTACGAAGTACCTCCTTCAATTTATCCAATGTTTTGTATGACGAGAAAGCATGTAATTTTGTTTCATTAAGCTCCTCAACAAATTTAGCAAGTTTTGATGCAGGTCCTCTTTTAAAACCATAATTGTGAAAGTCATCTTTAGTTAATTCAAGAAAATCAGAACCAGCTACTCTCTCATCACGTAAGATTTTGAAATCTTCTTCTATAAGTTTTAAATTATTCCTCTGCAAATAGTCGATAAGTTCCTCAGTATCATAATCTTTAATAACATCCCCCATGGTACGAGTTATTATTTCTTCGTCGGTGTATATGCTTGAAGGTGAGGAGGGTGAAGAAGGCGAAGAAGCGTGAGAAGACATATTTTTTATAACGGTATATGGCGTAAAAAAATCTGGTTTATGCACTGCGCTTATGAAGTGAGATAATGTAATGTAGAAAAAAGAATTTTCGTTTTGGGGTGAATCGTTGACCTTATATATTAGTTTGATTTGCGAAAAGTTACACTAGAGAAGTCAGAAGATATAGATCTCACTGATTACGGAGATTGCGGAGATTCCAAAGTTACATATGAAACAGTTTTTGATCAAAAATCTGATAAGGGGCAGTGGACTCTTCCAATTATATCGTTTTCAAGTTTTATTTGCGTTGGTTCTCATTATAAGCAGGAAGTTTTCTATTTATATAGCAGAAAAATAGGGATAATCTATGTTGTACCAACTTCGTGCCTGCCCTATAACGTGACATGATTTAATTTTGTGATCACGATCTGGACTAACCGATTTTTACGTAATACGTTTCTATTATCCGTAATCGAAGCATGTGCTTGAATGCAAAGTCGATCAAATAAAATTCTAATATACATAGGCTCACCATTAGAAGAGATATTTTATATATTCGAATGTATCTTCTCCAAAATTATATGAATCTAATGGGTTTCCATAATTATCTTCTTCAATATTGGTCAATATCGCATTTCTAATTCCTTTACTGAAGATCATATTTTTATTTAATAAATACCTTTCTACTTTTACGAGCTCATCAAAAGTTATTAATGCATTATTATATATAGGCTCAATTTCATTATCATTTATATCCGATTTTCTATGGCATCTGTCTAGTTTCTCCAATAAATCATAGTATTTTGTATTAAAGTTTTTACGCCTCTTATAAAGCTCATGACAAATTTCTTTATACCATGTACGGTTAATTTGAATACAATTATCTAGATCCCCCAATGATAGATTTGGAATAATTTCAGCAATAGTATCTGGGAGTATAAGTATGTTATATGTATGCATATTGTATATATCAATCGTATGGATTTTATTAAGTGAGACTTTTTATTTAATAGATAATCAGACCCAAAGGGCGCCTCTACGAGGCATGGAGCTAACCGAAAAAAATATATATGGCATATGGGTAGGTCGACTCAATTTCCCTACATTTGATACATCAGGAAATTTTTTCGGGCGTAATATTCCGTAATTTTAACGTGATATTAAATTTCCGTAATTTTTCGCGTAATATTACGGAAATTTTCAAAAATTTTCGAAAGTTATTGAAACGTTAAAATTCCGTAATATTACGGATGCTATTTTCCGTAATTTTGACGTTTTAAAAAATTTTCGAAAATTTTCATAATTATTACGAAAATATTTGCCTAAAAATTTTCGAAAGTTTATCGTTTTAAAAAATTTCGAAAAATTTCGTTTATTTATGATCTTGTTTATTTGTTTATTTATGATCTTGTTTATTTATTTTGTTTGAACTTTTTCACAAAATGATCTTGTTTATTTATTCTTTTTCCAGAAATTTTAAAAACTATATACTCTTTTTTCAAAAAACTATATACTCTTTTTCAAAAACTTATTTTGTTTCGAACTTTTTCAAAAAACTATATACTCTTTTTCAAAAACTTATTTTGTTTCGAACTTTTTCAAAAAACTATATACTCTTTTTCCATTAATTTTCAAAAACTTATTTATTTTGTTTCGAACTTTTTCAAAAACTATACTCTTTTTTCAGAAATTTTCAAAAACTTATTTATTTCTCAAGTAAATATGTTGGTTTTTGACGAAGTTGGACGCCAGTTGCTATCTGTAAAATCTTCATTTGATGTTGTATTTCCGGGTCGTCTGAGACTCCAGTGAATCTTCTTGAGTCCCTTCGGTTGTGTTAAAGTGATGGGCAGGGTGGAGTTCTAATAGTAAAACGCTGTTAGTTCTCGACGTTCCTTTCTTTGATTAATACAGCCCTTATACTACGATTTTCCTGTGGTGACATTCCGCCATAATCGCGGTAACAGGTAGTCGTTCAATGGGGGTTATTCATAAAGTAGGATACCCCCTGTTGTCTAGAAGTAGGATACTCTCAGACGCTAACATGCTTACTTAGAAAACAGCGTACAGAGATTGAATCAGTTTATTCAATACTGTTTCTAACATTTTTTTTTTTTTCTTTTTTCCTTAGTATCAATAACAAATTTTCGGAATTTTTCAAAGATTTTCGAATTATTTTTGCGAATTTTATTTTCTATTTTTTAAAAAAATATTCAAAATTACATATTATTATAGTTTTTTTCGAACATTTTTATATTTTTTGTATTTTGATTTTTAAAAATTATTATTGTATTTTTCGCATATTTATTTAATAAAAAATAATGAAAAATAAAAAATTGTAATGTTCACTAATGTATTAATGAAAATATAAAAAATAATCTATTTTTTTTCGTTTATTTACGAAGTACTTGGACCTCCGCTAATTATTTCTATTAATTCCTCTTCTTCTTCCCGCCTTTCTTCTCCTTCCTGCCTTTCTTCCCTTCCTCTTTCTTCTTCTAATACTCTTTCTTCCCCCAATCTTCTTTCTTCTCCTTCCCATCTTCTTTCTTCTTCCTCTTCTCTTTCTTCTCTTTCTTTACCTTTTTTTTCTTCTTCAGATGATTCTTCCTCCGATTCCTCCTCTGATTCCGATTCTTTATCTGATTTTTCTTCAAATTCGATTGTTTCGCCTTTTTCTAATTTTTTCTATAAATAAAAATAATAATTAGTATTTTGTATAATTCGTATAATTACAAATAAATTTAATAAATTTATACTTACGATATTTTTCTTCATTCTTTTTCGAATAGCTTCGTCATCGATTTTTATACTTTCGACTTTCGGGCTCAGCAAGTATTGTATTATTGAAATCGTAAAGGTGACTTTTTCTTTCGGCACCTTCTTCGATTTTTCCCAAATTTTTTCCATGATCTTTGTACACCAGGTCAAATTTTCATGACCATCGACGTCCTGGTTCAGTTTTCTTAGTACATCTTTGACCTTTTGGGATTTTTTCCAAGATAATACTTCACTTGCTGCGGATTTGGTATTGATTGTAGGCAAATCCGATTCCCCGAAAGTCGAAAAAAATGATGATCGAACTCTTGTAACAATTGCTCCTCTTCTGCTCCGGTGTTTTGCGAGGAGCTTGAAAATTTTTAAAATTTTATTAAAAATTATTTATTATACTATAATTTATATAATTTATATAATTTAATACTTACTCTGCTGTGAATGTATTTACTATAGTAATAACTCCACCGATCATCCTTCCAATGTTCGAAATACTCCGGATAACTTTTTGCGGAAATGGCACCAGCAGATTTTTTTAATTCTTTTTTATTTGGATATATATATTTATTAATAGAATAAGAGGCGATTTCCCCTACAAATTCCTATTATAAAGAATACCAAATAAGTAAAAAATATAATTCATTTTAAGAAAATCTCACATATAATACTTACTTTAATAAATGATTCTTCAGTTGTGTAGTCTCCGACACCACTCATTTCCAGAAGTTTTCGAACATCAGAGATTTCTTTTTTTAATTCGTTGAAAAAGATTTTTGCTTCCTTTCGGGTAAGTGGAGCATCGTCATCTAAATGTAAATACATTAGTTTGTATATTTAAAATATTTCGAAGGATTTCGAAGAAATTCAAAAATTTACCGTCATCACCAATTTCAGTAACTCCCGTTTTTGTCTTTCTTCGTTTTCTTGAAGTAGTTTGTGATGGCGATGGCGATGGCGATAGGTGACGACTTATTATTACATGTGGCGATGATGGTTGTGGTTGTGGTGATTCTTGTCGTGGTTGTGGTGATGCTTGTCTTGATGTTGTTCTTGATGCTTGTCTTGATGTTATTCTTGATGCTGGTCTTGTTGGTTCTGCTGTTGCTGAAGTAGATACTTCGCTTTTTTTCGATTTAACAAATCTCGAATGACCAGAAAAAATTCTGGCGATTGCTGTTCTATTTTTGTTTTGCTTTTTTTGGTGATAACTTAGTCTTGTTGACATGTTTAAAGAATTATTAAATATTTTATTATTTGCAATATTTGAAATATTTTTTGATTTTTGAAATAAAGCTGGAAGAATTTTGATATTTTTTATATATTTTTTATTTATATTTGTATTATGATTAAAATTACACTAATCTTCGAAAATCCTTA
>PQFF01000426.1:38982-128720 GCA_003547095.1 Diversispora epigaea
GTTACATTAATCTCTAGGCTTGTTCGATCAATTCAGGTAAATCATCCCAATCTTCTAATTCTGTTAAATCCCAATCTTCTATAGTATCCCAGGGGATTGTGTTATTTTTTATTTGCTGTATATTAAATTTAATGATCTCCTTTTCTGATTCACTTAACATTCCATTAACAAGCATATACTTTTCGATCTCTATCTGCTTTTTAGCTATCTCAAATTGTTTTTATAATATTGCATGTCTAATTCAGTATCAATGTATCCTAATATGAAAAGATCATTTGAATATTTTTCTAGTGCTTCCTTTTGTTCTTTATCTTTGTCAAGTTTTAATTTATAACCTTTTAACACTTGTATCTCTCATCTTTTTCGGAGTTCGTGCTGAATTTCTTTGTACCAAGTGCGATTTATCCTACAGAATTTGTTGAGATCTTCCAATGAAAGTTTTTGAACGATTTCACCAATAGTATCTGAAATAATAAGTGGATTATATGTACGCATATTGTATATCTCAAACGTGTAGATTTTATTAACTAAGACTTTTTATTTAATTGTTATATTTATTATCGTTTGATCATAAAAAATGGATATATACATTACAATAAGTAGAATGATATAGTGAGATATTTATTCTTCTGGAATTTCGCAATCACCATATAAATATGTCGTTTCCATATCTTGAGCTATCCACAATTTTGTATCTAGTGGATTAACACTTCTCTTTGTTTGTTTTATCCTGTACATTCGATGCCTATAACTTCGAAGGAATTGAGCTGTTCGTGGCTTATCCTCTTTCCCTTCTAAAACACAGTCCTCGAATATTTTATGGGTAAGCTCTTTTTTGATAAGAGATTTTTTAAGACCCTTTGCTTTTATCATATTTTTTTGTGGATTTTCTGTAATAACACTGTAACATTTCGCTCTAACTCCAGCATAACCAGTAACTCTAATGCCTGCATTTTCATCTTTTCACTTACCTATAACTTTAGTATTTTTTAAAACACGCTTACCTTCTTCATTAATTATCCATTGATCTTCCGGAAGATTTTTTAGTAACCAATGATCTTCTGGATAGTCACTAAAATCAAATAAATCACATTCATCAATCATGTCTTGATATATATTTTCGGTCTCGATTTCTATGATTAAAGAATCTGTATCTGTATATAAAAGTTTCACCCGATCTCCATATTTCTTTTTAAGGTATCCGTACCAGAAATCATACATATAATATTTAGAAAGATCGAGAATACATGCTCCTACATATTCAGGTTTATTTAACTTTACATTAGTCTGTCTTCGATGCACTGCCACTAAATTTGCTCCATAGAAAATTTTCCGACTGACAAATGCTGGATCTGAAATTAGCCTACGTAATCTCCGTTCTTTACCTACTTGTCTAACCAAATCAATATTTACTCGTTTCCTCACATCCTCCATAGTTTTTCCAAATACTGAGTTATTCATTAACTTCCAGAAGTCTTTTTCGAATGCATTTTTTGCTTTTGCTCGTCGTTGCGTATTCATTGCTATATATGGCTCCATCCATGGAGATTGTTCGAATCCTAGAATTTGATATATTTTTTCGAGAACATATCCTTCTCTTATACATTGTTGTAAATTTCTATAATGAATAACGTAATGATCTTTATCATGGAGAGTGAGTATTAGTTTTTCTGTACTTGAACGTTCTTTCCCTGCCCATTCTTTTTGTTTTGAACTATACCAATCATATGGTACATTCTTTCGTTCTGGACACATTGGAAAGTCCCGAAACTTTGGATGCAATTCTTTTGAAATCGATAACTTAATCTCCAAGCAACATCCCCGATTTGATTTTTCTTTTAATGATAAAATTTTTTGCACTAATGGGGAACTAGCATCGAGAGGTTCTTTAGATATCCATTTAAATCCTCCGGTTGGTAAATATTGACTCATTGCCCAACCATACAGATTATTTGCATCTAGATACAAAAGCCACTTTTTTGCTTTTTTTCCATCATATCCATCTAACCCTGAAATATTTGCTCTAGCTATACGTCGTCTAGCCAAAGACATTCCCCCTCTCTTCATAGCCGTAAAGAAATCATGCATATCCCCTTGATTCTCATTAAATAATTCTAGTTTTACTTTAGTTACCTTCATACAAGCGTCCCACCCCAAGCCTGGAGCTGTTAGATAGTTTGCTGGATCTAACTTGAATGCTAAATATGAAGCTTTTCGGAATGCTTCGAATGCATCTGCCAAAATTAATACATCAGATTTAAGATAAATATCGTGATAATCTTCAAAAGTTTTACAGCCAGTTTCTTTCCATACTGTATGAGCAAAATCGTAATCTTTTTGGGATATTGTATAGACTTTCTCGTGTTCACATTCTTTGTCTTCTTCACATTCATTGCAATTACCTGGTTCTTTTTTATGCTTACATTTCTGACATTTATGTTCGCATTTACCTATCTTTTTTCCATGTTCACATTTTACGATTCTGCAATTGTGGTCGCAATAATTATATCCATCTAAGTCACTGTTAAAATCTATACGTGGCGGAAGTTTAGTCTCATTAAATTTCTTTTTGCTATTTAACCATTGGTATGGGAATATTCCTTTGCGTGTTAATAGAGATAGCAAATGAGGTGAGATGAATTTTGACATATAGGAAAGCATTTGGCAAGTTGTTCTGGTGTTTTAGTTTGACCCTTCTTTTCATCACGTAAGTTTTCTGCCATCTTAGCTAAACCAGGTAACGAAAATTTTAAACTATCAATAAATTGANTCAGATTTAAGATAAATATCGTGATAATCTTCAAAAGTTTTACAGCCAGTTTCTTTCCATACTGTATGAGCAAAATCGTAATCTTTTTGGGATATTGTATAGACTTTCTCGTGTTCACATTCTTTGTCTTCTTCACATTCATTGCAATTACCTGGTTCTTTTTTATGCTTACATTTCTGACATTTATGTTCGCATTTACCTATCTTTTTTCCATGTTCACATTTTACGATTCTGCAATTGTGGTCGCAATAATTATATCCATCTAAGTCACTGTTAAAATCTATACGTGGCGGAAGTTTAGTCTCATTAAATTTCTTTTTGCTATTTAACCATTGGTATGGGAATATTCCTTTGCGTGTTAATAGAGATAGCAAATGAGGTGAGATGAATTTTGACATATAGGAAAGCATTTGGCAAGTTGTTCTGGTGTTTTAGTTTGACCCTTCTTTTCATCACGTAAGTTTTCTGCCATCTTAGCTAAACCAGGTAACGAAAATTTTAAACTATCAATAAATTGAAGCTGATCAACTGAAAAGGTAATATATTGCTCAGAATTATTTGCTATAGGCACTATTTTTTCATCCGTAACTTTAGCTATTTCTTGCATAAGATGATGAAAATCATAGCCACTACCATTACAAAATAGTACAGGAATTTTTATTGTTTCTGGATCAATCTGTAATTTCAGATTGCATTCATTATGCGATGCTCCTTGAAATTTTCCTGTAATATGGTCATGATCTAATACCCTATTTTTTCCTTCATCTGGCAATTGAGTTTTACAATACATACATACCTTACAAGATTTATGTTTTTCTTTTTGTTCATTATCTAACTTACCTTGAATCATTGGTTTTTTTCCGTGACATTTTCTATGCGAAGCACCTAAATATTTTTTAGTTTCAGGTTCGAATACACGAATTTTATTATATCCAACTACATGTAATTTACCTTCACAGTTCCAACACTTATTTGCCCTTTGATATTTTCGCCATAATTCAGGAGTCATTTTTTCACATGGAACTGGATCACAGAGCTTATCTAAAATAACATCTAGATCTTCTTGAAGATTATACATTAAGTCCTTTATTACGTTTTCTGATTCACGATTAATTACTGGTTTTTGTGTTGTTCCATCTGAACAATGTATCGTATATCCATATGAAACTACTATTTGCTCTGCTACTTTTATAGTATTTCCTTCATTGTCTTTTTTCTCCACTTCGATCTCTTCACCTTCTAAATCCGCTTTGAATATATAAGGCTTCATCATCATATTTTTGATATAATTTGGTTTTACATAATTTTTACCTTCTTCCGGGAGAATTAATCGTTGAGGTGCTTTACTTGGACCTGGACATGTAGGAATATGCTTTTCTAATAAATCTAATTGACTGTATGGGAAACGCAAACATTTTCGACAAAAGTATTTCTTTCCATGATGATTATTCCATTTATGCATTAATCGTGTAAAGTCTGTTATAAATACGTAGTGTGTTTTAAGTCCTTCTGCTATATCATTTTTGTTTTTTCGGTCATTTAAATTCTCTTCACCTTCTGTTAAATATAATAAATCTATCATATTCTCTACTTGATAATTTCTTTCAGAGATATGTAATGGGTCTATATCTACTTTTATTTTTCCGAACACTTCTTTATACACAGGCCTAAATACATTGATTGCATAGTTTGGATTAATTTCTTCGAATTTATCAATGTCATGAAGCGTTACTGGAAAATTTATACCTTCAAAATTAGCAATATTTCCATAACGCCGAATCTTACTTATGCGTTCAAGATGTATTGCTTTCTGTCCTGTATTTATTGCATCTATTCTTGCATGATGTATTGAAACACAATCTCTAAAGCATTCATTATCATTGAAATTTTGTGGATTAATTAGGCCGAGCTGAGGTTTATTTAGTGTTTCATGAAGAGGTAAATAACTACTTCCACGCAATGGTCTGAATGCACTTATTTCAAGAAATACCTCTTCTGCTCGGATGAATGACCATCCAGATTCTTGTAACGCCTCATCTTCTATTTCATCTATAATTTCATTGTATCCTTTTTCTATAGTTGCATTAATTCGATCTTCTCTTATAATTTCTATTGTACTATGTTTGAATGGAAATGATTTAAATATTGGCTCTTGAGATTCTGGCGTAATTTTCTTCATATATGCTATTAATACAATTCTCACCTTTAACCCTCCTTTTAGAGCTAACTCTCTTTTGTATACATCACCAATCTTTTCTTCGATTGATTCGAAAAAGCCTAATGACTCGTTTTCCGCATAATAATCTTTTGGTACGGATGCGTAGTAATCACAAACCTCACCTTCGTTAAAATTTTCTGCTTCTGATTTTCTATTAATATATGGGTCTATAATTTTTTCGAAATAGATATCAGGATCCTCATCAGCTGTATCATATTCCGAATCATTAGATTCACTATCTTCATCATCATCGTCTGACTCCATTAAATCAAACCATTCTTCGTCAGTTTTAGGTATAGGCTTTAATCTAATTTTTTTATTATTTTTTATTTCCGGTTTTGATACCCATTTTATTAATTCATCTATCGTTAAAATTGATTTCTTTTTTTGTTCTCCTTGGGTAATAGAACTTGGTTCAGCTCCTATATTTGAAATATCATCGGTTAAAAGGTCGGGTGCCGGCGTGATCGCCTCTCTCAGCTGGTGCGTCGGTAGGTTTTCGTTAAATGATATGAGATCGTCATCGGGAGCTGGTGCTGGGTTTTGAATGGGTGGATTTCCTACTGGAGCTGGGGTTTGCATTAAACGCAAAGCTGATAAACATTGACCTTTTCGGAGGTTTCCATTTAAATTCATGTGTTTATTAAGATCTCGGGTTTTACCAGTTCTTATTACTTGATCACAACCTGGGCATTTAAGTATCTTGACCATAGCGATATGTATTTGGTGTTTTTTATTAATATAACCAGATCTTTTGTTTAATTTTAAATAATTATTCATTTATATAAATTTATTACTATCACAATGCGTGGTGAATATACTTGTGAATATATACACAACTCTGGAGAAGTTTGTGGACAAGGATGTCGTAAACCTGAGGGGTGTCATGAGCACTGGAGGGCTAAAAAACGTGTTTTCTGTCCAGGTTGTGGAAAGCCTAATGCTTCTGGATCTGGTACATGTAAAAAACATGCTAAAGGGTATTATGTTATGCAGTTTTATGCTCGAAAACTCCGTGAAGCAGAGTACTCTATGTCTGAGCTAGCATAAATTATATCTCATAGAGATGTCTTCGGACTTGTTATCATTTTGTTATCCATTTTTTACACCGAAATTGTCTTGTTGTNGAGGTTTCCATTTAAATTCATGTGTTTATTAAGATCTCGGGTTTTACCAGTTCTTATTACTTGATCACAACCTGGGCATTTAAGTATCTTGACCATAGCGATATGTATTTGGTGTTTTTTATTAATATAACCAGATCTTTTGTTTAATTTTAAATAATTATTCATTTATATAAATTTATTACTATCACAATGCGTGGTGAATATACTTGTGAATATATACACAACTCTGGAGAAGTTTGTGGACAAGGATGTCGTAAACCTGAGGGGTGTCATGAGCACTGGAGGGCTAAAAAACGTGTTTTCTGTCCAGGTTGTGGAAAGCCTAATGCTTCTGGATCTGGTACATGTAAAAAACATGCTAAAGGGTATTATGTTATGCAGTTTTATGCTCGAAAACTCCGTGAAGCAGAGTACTCTATGTCTGAGCTAGCATAAATTATATCTCATAGAGATGTCTTCGGACTTGTTATCATTTTGTTATCCATTTTTTACACCGAAATTGTCTTGTTGTAAAACAACGAGCTTCGCTCTAAAATTTGTTATATATTTTTAAGTGTCTTGGTGTGAACCAGCTTCCAGCTGACACTATTTCAAAGAAATGGCTTTCGCCTAGCTCCGCTATTATCCTTTTTACTAATAAAAAACATGTAGAACACAATAGGTTCGTTTTGTTTGGCAAAAATAAAAAACTAATTGTAAGGTAAATAGATAACTAATATTTTGTATTTTTTGCTATCCCAAAAACCTTCCAGGTGGGGATAGATGCTTCACTATGTTTCGCATCAGGACCTTCCAGGTGGGGATAGATGCTTCACTATGTTCCGCATCAGGACCTTCCAGGTGGGTCTATAACTAAGACCAGTGACGAGGCAAAAAAAAAATACACCAAATGATGTACTAGAAAAAAAAATATTTTTACTATCTGTCTTATTATTAGAAAGTTTATAGAAAAACTAAATAGATAACTAATGCTCCGCTACGCTCCGCAACTGTTTCACATTCACCTAAAGGTTCATGCTCACAGTGACAGAAAGCTAAATGCTAACTAAACAGATAACTATGCTCCGCTACGCTCCGCAACTGTTTCACATTCACCTAAAGGTTCATGCTCACAGTGACAGAAAGCTAAATGCTAACTAAACAGATAACTATGCTCCGCTACGTTCCGCAACTGTTTCACATTCACCTAAAGGTTCATGCTCACAGTGACAAAAAACTAAATGCTAACTAAACAGATAACTATGCTCCGCTACGCTCTGCAACTGTGTCGCACACACCCTTGTGGGTATGCTCCACAGAAATAGAAAGCTAAATAGTAATCAAATAAGATATCAAAAAAATACACGATTTTTGTTATATACGTAAAAAATACACCACATATATGATTTATAAAAAGTTATCAAAAACAAGATAAAAGATTAGAAATCTATAGAAAACGACTAGAGTTTACGAAAAAAACACCGATTTTGTCCTAAAAAGCCCACTATTGAAATACTCAATGAAACATTGGAAAGAAGTCAGGATACCGGATAAAGATCTTGTGAATAAAGGAATCTAAGGACAACATAATGAAATAATGAGTGTATAAATAAGAAGAATAACCGAATAACGAATAAAGGATACTTGGATATAAAATCATAGAATAACCGATAAATAAATATACGAAAGGTCTGATTCCCTTTCTAAAATAACTGAATCAGTGGTGCCTTCTAATCAACAGTCTTGTACCTATCGGAGAAGGACTATAAACTCCTAAAAGAACCGTAAAGTTACCCTTAGAATTATGTCTTACCGAAAGGCAGATGACAAACATAGTGCCTTCTAGCAGAAAGGAATATTTAATGGAAATAAACCTTGGAACGAAACAGTTAACTTTCATGTGAAGCTCTTCGTGAAATCAATGTTACTAGTACAACTAGACAAAGATAATGGTTACAAAGAAACAGAAGATACCGATAAAAGAAACTAATATATCATTAGGAAACTTTTCGGAGTGTAAATTTACAGAAAATTTACGGGACCTACAGAAATTTACACTTAAAAAAATCAATTTTTTTGACTTTGATCACTATTTATAAGACAGGGAGTGATTTTTTACTAAAATATTTCTATGACAGATCGAAAGATCTGGTTCTTAGCTACAAGATTATATGTGTTTCATTTCTATAATATTAATATTCACGAAGATATTCACGTTTAAAGTTTCACATTTGTGAAAAAATTTCCACGTAAATTTTTCGAAAATTTCTGTAATTCTGCCGGAAATTCACGCGACGTCATAGAAATTTCCGGCAGAATTACAAAAATTTTTGGAAAATTTATGTGGAAATTTTTTCACAGATGTGAAACTTTAAACTTGAATATCTTCGCGAATATTGATGTTACAAAAATAAAACACATATTATTTTATAGCTAAGAACCAGATCTTTCGATCTGTTATAGGAATATCTTAGTAAAAAATCGCTCCCTGTCTTATAAATAGTGATCAAAGTCAAAAAAATTGATTTTTTTAGGCGTAAATTTCTGTAGGTCCCATAAATTTTCTGTAAATTTACACCCCGAAAAGTTTCCTGATGATAGAGATAGAAGAACCATCGAAATTAATGTTGAAATTAGAAAACACTAGAGAAACTCTGTCAAATTGAAATGAAAAAGGATCAGCAAGGAATATTAACAAATAAGGAAATTGGAATAATAAAGAAATGAAATTTGAGATTTAAAAATTATGTTTGAAATTGAACGAGCTACGTGACAACACCTCCAGATGGGAAATGCCTGGACTCGTGGAACACCTCTATGCTCAGATAGTTGAANACGTCATAGAAATTTCCGGCAGAATTACAAAAATTTTTGGAAAATTTATGTGGAAATTTTTTCACAGATGTGAAACTTTAAACTTGAATATCTTCGCGAATATTGATGTTACAAAAATAAAACACATATTATTTTATAGCTAAGAACCAGATCTTTCGATCTGTTATAGGAATATCTTAGTAAAAAATCGCTCCCTGTCTTATAAATAGTGATCAAAGTCAAAAAAATTGATTTTTTTAGGCGTAAATTTCTGTAGGTCCCATAAATTTTCTGTAAATTTACACCCCGAAAAGTTTCCTGATGATAGAGATAGAAGAACCATCGAAATTAATGTTGAAATTAGAAAACACTAGAGAAACTCTGTCAAATTGAAATGAAAAAGGATCAGCAAGGAATATTAACAAATAAGGAAATTGGAATAATAAAGAAATGAAATTTGAGATTTAAAAATTATGTTTGAAATTGAACGAGCTACGTGACAACACCTCCAGATGGGAAATGCCTGGACTCGTGGAACACCTCTATGCTCAGATAGTTGAAAGTACATATAAACTGACACTGGCCATTCGTATTCAAAATCAACTATAAATAAGGAAAATGATATATAGAAATTTATTTAGAATATTAATGTAGAGTGTACTTTAAAGGAAACATATAATATAAATGACGTGTGGAGCATACCTTAAAGGAAACACATAATATAAACAATGTGTGGAGTGTACTTTGAGGAAAACACATTAAAGAGGATACATTTAAGGTGGAGGGTACCTTGACGAAGGAAAACACTTTAGGGAGGTTAGAGGGGAGTACAGATAAGTCGATGGTGGAACCCTTTTGTAACAGAAGAACCACTAACCTCAGCATGGAAACCGCCATAGTATTTTGTTTAGCCACAATGTAGTTAACGCATATATGGGTCACCTATTAAGGTTATTATAAGTGGTGCTATATCACTATAAATACCTGCTAAAAAATAATAGTCTTAATAGGGAGAAAGGGAAAGTTAGAGACGTAAAAGCACTTACCACTATAATAATATGCATATTTGAAATTGGCTCTAATGGAACCTAATGCAAATAAGTTATATTTTAGTAATAGTCTTCAAAGTTTTAAATGTTGAGGCTTGATCACCCTTGTATCATTCAGACTTTTATATTTAGTAATAGTAATTTGATTTATAGTATAGTAATTTTTGATAGGTACATGCATGTTTGATTTTTGGTATTAGTGGATAATTATTTTGAAAACCTGTAAGTCTTTAAACTGCACAAAAGAAATTGAAAATGGAATATCTTAAAAGAAAGGATGTGACAAATAAGAAATGATAAACGACATTCAACGATCGACAACAGAAAAGTTATAAAAAGACGACAGAAATAACAGAGGAAAATTTCAGAGAATCAAAAAATTG
Organism: Diversispora epigaea; assembly: GCA_003547095.1. Lineage (NCBI taxonomy): Eukaryota > Fungi > Glomeromycota > Glomeromycetes > Diversisporales > Diversisporaceae > Diversispora > Diversispora epigaea. Next base: position 49,323 of record PQFF01000426.1, read on the forward strand.
AAAAATAAAATCAGAAAAACTGGAATGCAAAAGATCAAGACAACTTTATAGAGAACAAAGACCAAGGTTAAACTTAAATCAGGCTTTAGAAGAAATAAATTGAAACATAAGATCGAAAGAGAACTCTTTAACAAGATCACTGGTATCCTTCTCAGTACAAACAAGTGTAGAAACAACAAGAGAAAATTCTCCTGAACAATCGAACGACGAAGAATCAGGTAGTGAATTAAATGAAAGAGAATTTGAAGAAAGAGTACGAGAATTTGAACGTTATAGAACTAAAACAATTGAAGAAGCAAGACGAAGTAGAAGATCTTGAAGGAACAGTAATAATAATTAACCACTAGAATATACATGTCGTCAAAACTATTGAATTGAGTCAGACGCAATTAAAATTGAGAAAAATTGGAGTTGAGTCAAGGTAAATTTTGATTTTTACTAGTAACTGACGCAATTAGTTGAGTCAGACGCAATTAAAATTGAGAAAAATTGGAGTTGAGTCAAGGTAAATTTTGATTTTTACTAGTAACTGACGCAATTAGTTGAGTCAGACGCAATTAAAAATTGAAATTTTAAAAGTTGAGTCAAGGCCAAATTAGTTTTGATGACATGTATACACTAGAAGAAATAGTTGAGGAAGAAAATATTGAAGAACGAAAATTAGGAAAATTAAGAGAATATTTGCAAGAATTTGAAATAGAGCAGGAAGAAAATAATGATTAAAAAGTTTTATATATAGTAACGATCAACAATTATTTTCAATCGTAAATTTTGATGATCAAACCTATTTTACCCAGTTTATATCTCAAACTAGATGAAACTGGATGAAATTGGATAAAAAAAATTTTTTAAAAAATCATTCAGATTCATTCGAATATCCGAATAACTTATTGGAACACAGTTTCAAATTCTAGTAGTGATTAAATTATACATGTCGTTAAAACTATTGAATTGAGTCAGACGTAATTAAAATTTAAAAATTTAGAATTGAGTCATATGAAAAATTGACGCAATTGACGCAATTGACGCAATTATTTTGACGCAATTACATAGACGCAACTAAATTTCAGTAGTTGAGTCAATGGCTTTTTACTTTTGACGACATGTATAGATTAAATATAAGTGAAATAATGTAGATAGATTTAAAATATTATAAGAAAAGAGAAAAAATAATGATAAATATTAAGTTTTCAAGGGAAATTACAAGATTACAAGATTTTGCAAAGGTTTGTAAATAATCTGTATGATTCTGAAATTAGTAGTTACATAAAAGATTAAGCGGAAGAAATGAATTTGATAATTAATTTTTATAGAAATTACTAATTTTATATATTTTTAGAAGTGAGACTGTAATCAAGTATTTTATTTTATTAGAAAGACAGTTGTTTTATTTAGAAAATAATAGATAGATTCATTTGAGATCAAAATGAAATATATATAAGTAGTGATGGTAGGCGCAATACGAATTGAGCCAGGAATTTAGCCAGATTTAATTTAGCCAATTGAGCCCAGAATTTAGCCACGGCGCAATCAGGCGCAATGGCTAAATTCTGGCGCAAAGGCTAAATAATGGCGCAATTCTGATTGGCTGGTGCAATTATAAAATTTATTAAATAATTATTTTTAAATTTTTAAAAATAATTAATTTTAGCTTTAATTTCGAATCAATTTTACATGACTAGGAGCGATTTTTTACTATGATATTCCTATGCCAGATCGAAAGATCTGGTTCTTAGCTACAATATGATATATATATCATTTCTGTAACATTAAAATTGACCAAGTTATAGCTATTTTAAAACAATATATTAAAATATTAATATCGGTAAAATTAATTAAAATTTTTATCTGATCAACCTTTTGTCACGTGACCAAAATTGCGCCAGCCAATCAGAAATTGCGCCTGAATTTAGCCAGAAAAAAATTAATTAGCCTTTGAGCCAGAATTTAGCCGGCGCAATTTAATTAGCCTTTGAGCCAGAATTTAGCCAGAATTTAGCTGGCGCAAAATTAATTAGCCAAAGGCGCAATTATTGAGCCAGCCTTCATATCAATTGAGCCTTCCACCCTTATATATAAGAATTAAAATCTTTTTTTTATTTAATAAGAAGGTATAAGAATTATTTAATAATTGTAATATTTTTATTATTTCTAATGGCTATTAATAATTATTTCAAGTGTTTCTCTCTAATTTCTCATCCTGAATCTCCTGAACTATACATGTTATCAAAACTATTGAATTGAGTCAGACGCAATTAAAATCAAGAAAAATTGAAGTTGAGTTAAGGCAAATTTTCATTTTTACTAGTGATTGACGCAATTAGTTAAGTCAGACGTAATTAAAAATTGAAATTTTAAGAGTTGAGTCAAGGCTATACATGTTCCCAAAATTGATTTTGGATTTTTGAGGTATTTCGACTTTTTGAAATTTATACAGAATCTATTCTATATATGGAAGTAAAAAAAGTACCTAGTTATATGTATCTTTAATCAAAGAATATATTTGGGTAGTCAAAAAATTTCAGGTTTTAAGTAAAATAATTTCGTCTTCTATGAAAAACTATTTCGACTTTTTTCCCCAAAATTGCAATTTCGGGGCCCCAAAATAATTTTGCGTGCAAGTATAGTCAAGGCCAAATTAGTTTTGACAACATATATATCCTGAATCATCAATAAAATTAAGATTTTTTTATACTTTTTAATTATCTACTACAATTATATAAAAAAAATCTATTAATTAATATAAGAATAAATATATAAAGAAACTTAATTATAATCTATCTATTGCTATAAAGCCATTAAAATTTAATAAAAGTTATTCAAGATAGCATGCTATTGATAGTAGTAGTCATTTAGAACAAGTGATAATTCTCCTAGACAAGTGGTAGTTCTCTAGAATAAGTGGTTATTTTCTAGAACAAATAGGTGCAGAAATCACGTGATTGAATACAGTCATTAATTAATTTGTTAATCATCATCACACGTAACAATCGTATTGCAAAAATTAATAAGATAATAAAAAAAGTAAAAAAAAAGCAATAAAAGAAAATAAGAAATATGAAATATAAGGATAAAAATAAGAGTAAGATTAATAATAAATAATAAATAAATAAAAAGAATAAAGTTAACAATAAATAATGGATAAATAAATAAATAATAAATAAAAGAAGAAATAATAATAATAAAATAAAGATAGTATATATAAAAAAAAAGTAACAACATTTTATTTATATAATATTATAGAATATTATATAAAAATTATTAATGTAGTATAACATATATTTTATATTTAGTAAGTTATATGATAGATATATTAGCCAATAATATTAATGCATAATAATGGTACAGTAATGACATAGTTATACATGTTTCCAAAATTGATTTTGGATTTTTGAGGTATTTTGACTTTTTGAGATTTATGCAGAATCTATTCTATATATGGAAGTAAAAAAAGTACCCAGTTGTGTATATCTTTAATCAAAGAATAAATCTGGATGGTCAAAAAATTTCGGGTTTTAAATAAAATAATTTCGTCTTCTATGAAAAACTATTTCGACTTTTTTCCCCAAAATACCAATTTCGGGACCCCAAAATTATTTTGGGGCCCCGAAATTGCGATTTCGGGGAAAAAAGTCGAAATAGTTTTTCATAAAAGACGAAATTATTTTATTTAAACTCCGAAATTTTTTGACCACCCAAATTTATCCTTTGATTGAAGATACACATAACTGGGTACTTTTTTATTTCTATATATAGAATAGATCCTGCATAAATCTCAAAAAGTCAAAATACCTCAAAATCCAAAATCAATATTGGAAACATGTATAGTATAGACATAGTAGTCTAGAAGCTTATAAAAAGTCTAACTATTTAATTTAGTTTCAATTATACATGTCGTCAAAACTATTGAATTGAGTCAGACGCAATTAAAAATTGAAATTTTAAGAGTTGAGTCTAGGCAAAATTAGTTTTGACGACATGTATAATTGAAACTAAATTAAATAGTTAGACTTTTTATAAGCTTCTAGACTACTATGTCTATACTATACATGTTTCCAATATTGATTTTGGATTTTGAGGTATTTTGACTTTTTGAGATTTATGCAGGATCTATTCTATATATAGAAATAAAAAAGTACCCAGTTATGTGTATCTTCAATCAAAGAATAAATTTGGGTGGTCAAAAAATTTCGGAGTTTAAATAAAATAATTTCGTCTTTTATGAAAAACTATTTCGACTTTTTTCCCCGAAATCGCAATTTCGGGGCCCCAAAATAATTTTGCGTGCAAGTATAGTCTATACTTGCACGCAAAATTATTTTGGGGTCCCGAAATTGGTATTTTGGGGAAAAAAGTCGAAATAGTTTTTCATAAAAGACGAAATTATTTTATTTAAACTCCGAAATTTTTTGACCACCCAAATTTATCCTTTGATTGAAGATACACATAACTGGGTACTTTTTTATTTCTATATATAGAATAGATCCTGCATAAATCTCAAAAAGTCAAAATACCTCAAAATCCAAAATCAATATTGGAAACATGTATAGTATAGACATAGTAGTCTAGAAGCTTATAAAAAGTCTAACTATTTAATTTAGTTTCAATTATACATGTCGTCAAAACTATTGAATTGAGTCAGACGCAATTAAAAATTGAAATTTTAAGAGTTGAGTCTAGGCAAAATTAGTTTTGACGACATGTATAATTGAAACTAAATTAAATAGTTAGACTTTTTATAAGCTTCTAGACTACTATGTCTATACTATACATGTTTCCAATATTGATTTTGGATTTTGAGGTATTTTGACTTTTTGAGATTTATGCAGGATCTATTCTATATATAGAAATAAAAAAGTACCCAGTTATGTGTATCTTCAATCAAAGAATAAATTTGGGTGGTCAAAAAATTTCGGAGTTTAAATAAAATAATTTCGTCTTTTATGAAAAACTATTTCGACTTTTTTCCCCGAAATCGCAATTTCGGGGCCCCAAAATAATTTTGCGTGCAAGTATAGTCTATACTTGCACGCAAAATTATTTTGGGGCCCCGAAATTGCAATTTCGGGGCCCCAAAATAATTTTGCGTGCAAGTATAGACTATACTTGCACGCAAAATTATTTTGGGGCCCCGAAATTGCAATTTCGGGGAAAAAAGTCGAAATAGTTTTTCATAAAAGACGAAATTATTTTATTTAAAATCCGAAATTTTTTGACCACCCAAATTTATTCTTTGATTGAAGATACACATAACTGGGTACTTTTTTTATTTCTATATATAGAATAGATTCTGCATAAATCTCAAAAAGTCAAAATACCTCAAAAATCCAAAATCAATTTTGGAAACATGTATAGTATAGACATAGTAGTCTAGAAGCTTATAAAAAGTCTAACTATTTAATTTAGTTTCAATTATACATGTCGTCAAAACTATTGAATTGAGTCAGACGCAATTAAAATTGAGAAAAATTGAAGTTGAGTCAAAGCAAATTTTGATTTTTACTAGTAATTGACGCAATTAGTTAAGTTAGACGCAATTAAAAATTGAAATTTTAAGAGTTGAGTCAAGGCAAAATTAGTTTTGACGACATGTATAGTTTCAATAGTTCTGAATTGTAGAATTTTGTAAAAAATAAAAATTATTTTATAATAAAATTTTATTAATTCAAATTTCAAGAAATAATTTGTAAAAATTAACCTATAAATAAAAGTATTGAAAATATTATTTAATAAAATACTTTATTAAATAAATCCTGAAACTATAGAATAAATAATCTGACATTATAATTAATTAATAAAGGATTATAAATGTTATGGAATTTTGCTTGATTGCTTAATTATATAATATTATAACTCTTGAGTTAATAATAATAATATAATCTGGAATTTTTGAATAATATTATGGAAATAAAGAAAAAGTCGAAATAAAGAATATCAAATGTAACTGGAAAACATTATTATCTTAAGGATAATAAATCTTGTATTTCATAAATAAAGATGAAATTTAATGACGATAATATTAAGGAAATGACAAAATATAAGAAAGAAATCAAGATATCAAATGAAAATTTTGTATATAAAGAAATCTAAAGACAATAAGATGAAATAATAAAACAATTTATAGATAAATGGAATGGATAAAAGGATAACAAATAAAGAATATTTGAATATAAAATATGGAATAACTGATAATAAATCAACAAAAGGTCTAATTCCCTTTTTAAAATAACTAAATTAGTAATACCTTCTAATTAATAATCTTGTATTTATCAGGGAAGGATTATAAATTCCTAAAAGAACTATCAGTTTTTGTAAGAAATTTAATAAATAAATTTTATATCATATTAGATTTTTAAAATTTTCAAAAACTAACAAAATTTTAAAAAATAGAGAAAAATTAAAAATAAAGAAAGTTTTAAATATGAATCAGACTCATTTCCAACTCTTCAAAGATCAATATCTTTCAAAAGACAAAAAACAAATAAAACCCAAAAAAAATAAAAGAAAAAAAAAAATATTGAAGTCAAAACTTTACAAAAAAATTTTAAAAATCTAAAAGAAAAGTAGAAAATAATAAATATGAAAAAAATAACGAATATGAAGAAAGTAAAAAAAATAATGAATATAAAGGTGAAGAAGGTGAAAAAGATGATGAAGGTGAAGAAGGTGAAGATGATAATGACGAAAATAAATAAGGTAAAGAAGGTGAAGATGAAGAATATCATAAATAATGAAATAGTAAATATTATTGGTTAAAAATTTATAAAATCTACACCTACGGATACTAGATAGGTGTAATATCCATGTCTAATATTGTACACATATCGGGTACCCGATAGCAGTATTGTCATGGGACATCTTGGAACATTTTGGGACAAAAATAATTTTTTAAATTATAAAAAATTCTATTATAAAATTTAATTTAAGTCATTAATTAAAGTTATTTAGAATTGATTTTTACATATATTTATAAGGTTTTAATATATCTTTATAAACCCAATAAGGGTAAGGACTAAAGCTCCTAATGTAACAGTTCGGTTCAGTTCTAACATTGAACTGGAACTGAACCAAAATTTAAAAACTGGTTTCAGTTTGGAACTGAAATTTAAAAATATTGAACTGAACCGAACTGGAACCAAACTTAACTGAACCGGTTTGCACCAGTTCAAAATGGTTCAAAAAATTTTTTCTGTCAGAGTTTTGTTTAACTATTATAGTAAATTATAATATAAAACTGTTACAAGAGTAATTCTTATAAGTTTAAAAAAATAATTATATATAGAAATTGTAAAAATTTAAATATAATTTTATTTATATAATAATATTTTTCAAAATATTATAAAAATTTACATATTTTCATGTATATTTCTTTCTAATTTTAACCACCCTTTTAAACACATACACATTCTTATAGTATCAGGTTTTAAACTACCTCTTCTTTGTGTAATTAAATCAGTACCACCTGAAAATATTCTTTCAACTGGAACACTTGTTCCTGTTTAAAATAAAATAAATTTAAAAAAATAACTTATAATAAATTAATTTAATAAATATTAAAAAATATACCAGGAATTGATAAAAAATCACAAGCCATTTTTGCAAGATTAGGATATTCAGTCTCATGAAGCTATATGAATTAAAAATTAAAAATAATATAATAAAATAAAATTTCAATATTAATATTCAATTCTGATTTATAAATCATTACCTTCCAATACATTAAAATATCCATCATGATTTAATGGAAGTTCTTTTAAATATGAACTTAATTCATCAGTATATACAATTTTTCTTTTTTTAAAAATATGAGCAGATAAAGCATTAAGTTTAAATGAGGATTCATCTGTTTCTATGTTGCCAGTAGGTTTATATTTATTATTCCATAAATCAGTTATTTTTTGTTTATAATTTTTAATATATCTGTTATCAATATTATTTTCTTTATAATATGTTAATTTTAATCTAGGATCCAAAACTGTATAAATATAAATTAATTAATTAAAATTTTAATAAAAGTTATAAAATTGTAAAAAAAAAAAAATTATACTTGTTGCAATTATATAAACAAGTTCATCTGAATTTGAATAATAATCTTCTAATTTTTGTAAAGCAAAATTGGTAGCCTCATTAATATTAGAAGAAAGATTATNGGACATCTTGGAACATTTTGGGACAAAAATAATTTTTTAAATTATAAAAAATTCTATTATAAAATTTAATTTAAGTCATTAATTAAAGTTATTTAGAATTGATTTTTACATATATTTATAAGGTTTTAATATATCTTTATAAACCCAATAAGGGTAAGGACTAAAGCTCCTAATGTAACAGTTCGGTTCAGTTCTAACATTGAACTGGAACTGAACCAAAATTTAAAAACTGGTTTCAGTTTGGAACTGAAATTTAAAAATATTGAACTGAACCGAACTGGAACCAAACTTAACTGAACCGGTTTGCACCAGTTCAAAATGGTTCAAAAAATTTTTTCTGTCAGAGTTTTGTTTAACTATTATAGTAAATTATAATATAAAACTGTTACAAGAGTAATTCTTATAAGTTTAAAAAAATAATTATATATAGAAATTGTAAAAATTTAAATATAATTTTATTTATATAATAATATTTTTCAAAATATTATAAAAATTTACATATTTTCATGTATATTTCTTTCTAATTTTAACCACCCTTTTAAACACATACACATTCTTATAGTATCAGGTTTTAAACTACCTCTTCTTTGTGTAATTAAATCAGTACCACCTGAAAATATTCTTTCAACTGGAACACTTGTTCCTGTTTAAAATAAAATAAATTTAAAAAAATAACTTATAATAAATTAATTTAATAAATATTAAAAAATATACCAGGAATTGATAAAAAATCACAAGCCATTTTTGCAAGATTAGGATATTCAGTCTCATGAAGCTATATGAATTAAAAATTAAAAATAATATAATAAAATAAAATTTCAATATTAATATTCAATTCTGATTTATAAATCATTACCTTCCAATACATTAGAATATCCATATCATGATTTAATGGAAGTTCTTTTAAATATGAACTTAATTCATCAGTATATACAATTTTTCTTTTTTTAAAAATATGAGCAGATAAAGCATTAAGTTTAAATGAGGATTCATCTGTTTCTATGTTGCCAGTGGGTTTATATTTATTATTCCATAAATCAGTTATTTTTTGTTTATAATTTTTAATATATCTGTTATCAATATTATTTTCTTTATAATATGTTAATTTTAATCTAGGATCCAAAACTGTATAAATATAAATTAATTAATTAAAATTTTAATAAAAGTTATAAAATTGTAAAAAAAAAAAAATTATACTTGTTGCAATTATATAAACAAGTCCATCTGAATTTGAATAATAATCTTCTAATTTTTGTAAAGCAAAATTGGTAGCCTCATTAATATTAGAAGAAAGATTATTTTTTTTTTGAAATTCTGTAATAGTTTCAAATAAATAATCATAGACAGGAATGGTTTGGTTAAGAGTTGGAAGCTTTGTTGTACTCATTTCTAAAGTCGCAATTTTGAAACACTATTATAAAAAAATAAAATAATATTGTAATTTAAAATATAATTCAAAATTATTATATTAAATAAATTATACTTCTAATAATTTTTTTATTTTTTCTAACTGACTCTATTCATTTTCTTGTAACAAATATAATGATAGATTCCGATCAGCAGATGCTGTATTATGAAGAGGCTAATAAAAAACAAACTAATATTTATATAAAAATATAAATAATTATAAAAATTTGATAAAATATTTTTACCTCTTGAAGAATTAATGCTCTTTCAATCATGTTATATACTGAGTTCCACCTTGTTTTCACATCAGGAATTAATTGAAGATCTTTAATATTTAATACTTTACATTGTTGACTAAGTTTATCACGCCGTTGTGGAGAAGCTCGTATTTTAACTACCAATTTTCTTAATTTTTCTATAATACCCAAAGAATTTTCATTAATAGAATCTAATAATATATCTTCTTCATTTTCTGGACCTATTCCTTTTAGAGATTTTAAAGTATTTTGTGCTGCAAGATTAATTATATATGCCAAGCACCGAATACGATGATTTTCAGATTTAAAGTCAATACCTTCATTTGAACAAAAAATATCTAAATAATTAAATATAGTATCCATATTACTAGCATTATTAGTAGTAATAGCTAATATCTAAAAGTAATAAATTAAATAATAATAAATTAAAAATAAATAAATAAATAAAATGACAAATAAATAAAATAAGTTAACCTTTGTTGCAATATTGTATTCCTTAATTGTATTAAAAAAAACATTAGCAATATTTTCTCCAGAATGTGGACCATCTAATTTTTTAAAATCGAGAATTACACTTTTTAATTTCCAATCTTTAGAAATCCAATGTGCACTAATACCAAGAAATGATATTTGATTTTTGGAAGTCCATCCATCAAGGGTAAAAGAAATACGTCCAGAAGTTTCTTGCAATTCATTTTTGATTTTTTTTTGTTCATTTTCAAAAGATTTAAAAATACTATTTCGTATAGTATCACCAGTAGCAGTCACGAGACATTTCCCCTTACAGGAGTTCAAAATGTTGTATATAGTAAAAAAAAATTTTTTTTAATAGTAATTTAATATAAACTTTAAGCTCAAGATCCTTTTTCATTTACTTATAAACTTTAAATATTTTTTTTTAATTTGATAGAGAATATAATAAAGAATCTTTGATTAAAATTTCAATTTGATATCTTTTAAACTTATAAAGTTTACCTAGAAGCAACTGAAATTTTTATAGTAAAATTTAAATTTTTAACTCAGTGAAAAGGATCTACATAAATTTTAAAATACTATGAAAATTTCAGTTGTTTCTAAGTAAACTTTATGAGTTTAAAAGATATCAAGTTGAAAATTTAATCAAAGANTTTTTTTAATAGTAATTTAATATAAACTTTAAGCTCAAGATCCTTTTTCATTTACTTATAAACTTTAAATATTTTTTTTCAATTTGATAGAGAATATTATAAAAAATCTTTGATTAAATTTTCAACTTGATATCTTTTAAACTCATAAAGTTTACTTAGAAACAACTGAAATTTTCATAGTATTTTAAAATTTATGTAGATCCTTTTCACTGAGTTAAAAATTTAAATTTTACTATAAAAATTTCAGTTGCTTCTAGGTAAACTTTATAAGTTTAAAAGATATCAAATTGAAATTTTAATCAAAGATTCTTTATTATATTCTCTATCAAATTAAAAAAAAATATTTAAAGTTTATAAGTAAATAAAAAAAGATCTTAAGCTTAAAGTTTATATTAAATTACTATTAAAAAAATTTTTTTTTACTATAATACAGCAATTCAGGGGAAATGTCCTATGTCTGGTAGGTAATTTGGCTTCAAAATTTAATCTTTTTATCATATTTTTGAAAAAATCATCTTCAACCACAATAAAAGGTTGGTCATCTGAAACAATCCATTGAACAAGATCATTTTGCCAAGTTTCTTATGAAAAAATCTATTATTAATTTAAATTTAAATATTAATTTAAATATTTAAAAAAATTTTAAAAAAATAATATAATATTCTACATACCAAGGTTTTATCTGATATAACATATTTATCCATTGTTCCAGAAGTTATAACTTTTCGTAAGTTTTTGTAATTACGATTAAGATGACTTCTCAAAGTTGAAGTAGATTTATCTTTAGAAACTCTGTAACTTTTACTAAAATTAACAAAGAATATTAATATTATTAATTCTTTTTTATATTTAAAGTTATTTTTTTATACTTACCCACAATAATTGCATTTATATTTATTTTCATTAGTATTTAATATAAAATGGTCATAAACATATGATTTAAATTTTCTCTTAGAATTGATAGGATCTGAAGATTCAGTCATATTTTGACTTGTATTTTCATCTATATTTTCATCTGCATTCTCATTAGTATTTTCTTGATCATTTTCATTAGCTAAATCATTTTCTAGTTCATTTTTATTATCTAAATCCTCTTCTAGTTCAATCTCATATTCTTCGTATTCTTCAAATTCCATTAAGATATGAAAGAAAGAAAAGATAAAAATAAAATATAGTTTTCCTTATTATTCCTTATTACAATTTGTCAAATGATCAAAAAAAATATTTTAATAATAATATTTAATACATTTCTAAAATATAAATGTTTATAATAATAATAATAATAATACTCACAATAATATATATAGATTTTCAATAATCAGATTTTAAATCTATTAATATTAATTTATTTTTTTATAATAAAATAGCAACAGTTGACAGTAACAACAAAAAATAGTAACAAAAAAATAGTGCCAAAAAAATAGCAACGAAAAATGGCGAAGTAAGATAAACAGATCAAAAAAATTGATTATCTTTTTTTTTCTTTTGTATTGCGTTAACTAATTGATTTTCATTTTAGGATACTACGGCGACAATGGTGATAAATGCTGCAAAAAAAATAAAAAAAAATAATTGAACCAAAAATGTTTCGGTTCAATTTCAGTTCTTCCGTTTAGTTCAAATAAAGAAACCGAAACTGAACTGAACTGAACGGGTGATCGTCCAATTTGGATTTTAATGAATCAAACCAGAACCGGAACCGGAACCGGCCGTTCGGATTCGGTTCAAACTAAACGGTTAGGAGCTTTAGTAAGAACAGTAGAATATGGGACATTGAGACAGTAAGGATATACAAAATGTACAATACTGCTCGATAGGTATGAAAAATATTTTTTTACATATATTGGATATCCGATAAATGTGAAAAATGTTTTCTTATACCTATTAGGTATCCAATATGTGTAAAATATTAGACATAGATATTACACCTATCTGGTATCTGATAGGTATAGATTTTATAAATTTTTGACCAGTATATAAAAAGCGAAGATTAAAAAATAAAAAATATAATTTTAAATATTTGAAAATTTTTATATTATCATTGTTTTCGAAATGGTCTGGTTAGGTGACTGGTGATACAAAAAATATTACTGCGAATACAGTGAAAAAAAGATAATTATGCATAATAAAAATCTATCAAATCACGAAAATATAAGTTTTTATATTACATTATAATTATTACTATGTTCGTAGATGTTTTTTATTAAAATATAAGGAATACATTGTTAGAAACTTTCCTCTTGATTTCAGAGATTACAAATTCTGATTTCATAATTACAAGCGATTACAACAAATATGAAATGATCTTGAGATCTATACGTTAATTAATTCAACTTTCATTTATATTTTCAACTTTCTTCATCTTGGAATCAGGTTCATAAACTCAAGACAGACATATATAAAGGTAGACATATCCTTCTGTGTTCTTTTTATTTTTTTTAAATAATTTATTTACCTTTTCTCTTGGATGGATAACAAGACTTTTTTTTAAAGAAAAATATTTATTTATCTCCTTGAAATTAGAGTTTGCAACAAAAAAGTCATGTTTAAAATGATAATAAAACATATTAAAAGGTTATACCTGCCGCCCAAATTCAAAATTCAAATGCCGAAATTCCAAATGCCGAAATCCCAAATCCCAAATCCCAAATTATAATTAGTATCTTTTGCCGAAATCCCAAATTCCAAATCCCAAATACTAATAATTTGTGCATTTTGGCGTCCCAAATCCCAAATTATTTGGGATTTGGGCAACACGTATATAAAAGGTTGTAGTAATAATAATAATGTATAATAAATAAAAAATAAATGGTAAAATATTTGAAATAATAAAATTAAAGATGATAATAATAAGTAATAGCTTAAGGTAAAGCTTAATTTTATTGGTTAAAGACTAACATGTGATTCACATGACTTAATGCATGATCATGAACTCAAAAATTTATTGGCCAAATAAATCATGTGATAACTATGATCTGGAAAATAGCGATAATATAAATAAAATAATAATAATAATAAAATGATAATAGTAATATTTAAAAAATAATAAAAAATTTAAAAAGTTGTAAAAAATTTTGAAAATTGTGAAAAGTTACGAAAACTTTGTGAAAAGTTACAAAAAATTTCGAAAACTTTATAAATAATTACAAAAAGTTTTGAAAACTTTGTGAAAAGTTGTAAAAATTTTTAAAAAATTTATAAAAATTTTTAAAGGTATTGAAAATTTGCAGAAATTTTCGAAATAAAAATTTGTATAAATTTTTGACTATTAAAATTTTTTAATATAAGATATTTAATAAAAATTAATATTCGAAAGGTGTAATTATATATGTTTTCAAAATTGATTTTAGATTTTTAAAATATTTTATCTTTTTGAGATTTATATAGAATCTATTCTATATATAGAAATAAAAAAAGTACTTAGTTACACTGGTCGAAAATTTATAAAACCTATACCTATCAGGTACCAGATAGGTGTAGTATCTATATCTAATATCGTACACATATCGGGTACCCGATAAATATGAGAAAACATTTTTCACACTTATCAGGTACCTGATATATATAAAAAAACATTTTTTACACCTATCAGGTACCCGATATGTGTACGATATTAGGCACAGATACTACACCTATCTGGTACCCGATAGGTGTAGGTTTTATAAATTTTTGACTATTAAAATTTTTTAATATAAGATATTTAATAAAAATTAATATTCGAAAGGTGTAATTATATATGTTTTCAAAATTGATTTTAGATTTTTAAAATATTTTATCTTTTTGAGATTTATATAGAATCTATTCTATATATAGAAATAAAAAAAGTACTTAGTTACACTGGTCGAAAATTTATAAAACCTATACCTATCAGGTACCAGATAGGTGTAGTATCTATATCTAATATCGTACACATATCGGGTACCCGATAAATATGAGAAAACATTTTTCACACTTATCAGGTACCTGATATATATAAAAAAACATTTTTTACACCTATCAGGTACCCGATATGTGTACGATATTAGGCACAGATACTACACCTATCTGGTACCCGATAGGTGTAGGTTTTATAAATTTTCAACCAGTGTTATATATATCTTTAATTAAAGAATTTATCTGGGTGGTTAAAAATTTTGGGTTTTAAATAAAATAATTTCATTTTCTATAAAAAACTATTTCGACTTTTATTTTCAAAATTGTAATTTTGAGGTTTCAAAATAATTTAACGTACAAGTATAAGTGTAACATATAGTGATAAATACATTATCTTTAATAAACCTTAACCCTAATCCTTGTGTAAAGGGTGAAAAATCTGTTAATGATATTAGAATAGATTTAAAACTCACATAATTTTTATGTAAAGACAAATTTTAATTGGACTATAGTTTGGAGAGTGATCAAAAATATTTCATATGTTGTGTTCACAGGTGACAAATTTGGTGGTAACGAATATGATTTTTACAAGTAAAAAAAATTAAAATATTTAATAAAAATTGATATTTGAAGGGTGTGATTATACGTGTTGCCCAAATCCCAAATAATTTGGGATTTGGGATGCCAAAATGCACAAATTACTAGTATTTGGGATTTGGGATTTTGGCAAAAAATACTAATTATAATTTGAGATTTGGGATTTGGGATTTCGGCATTTGGGATTTTGGCATTTGGATTTTGAATTTGGGCGGCAGATATAGGTGTGATATATCATATGGGCGTATTTAGTTCATACCTTAAAAATTTTGGGAGTATATTGATTGCAGATCTGTTTCACAAAAATGTGTGTCAATTTATTTGACTATAGTTAAATTCGTGATACGCGTTTGCATTTTTTTGTCAGTTAATAATGAAAGGAGACGAAATAAGTACTTATTCTTCAAACAAGCATATAATTTTCAAAACTTCAAGACAAACTTAGGAGTATATTATTATTAATAAAGGAGTATATCCTCCAAAATATCAATTAGTTTATACAAAAAAACCTGAATCATTTCCAATTCCACACCAATATAAAGTTAAAACTATCCACAGAAAAAAAAAATATCAAGTAGAATGTTCTATTGAATATGTTGACGGAAAGCCCTTGTATAATGTCCAATTTGGTGAAAATATGGAATATAATGTTTGCTCAACAAATTCTTCATCAGGAGCCGGAAATAAATATATTACGGTAAATATTAATAATTAAAAATAATTTATTTTAATAATATATTAATTTTATATTATTTAATTTATAGGCGTTACTTATGCTTGAAAAAAATAAAACTCTAACAGAAGAAGATATTAAAAAAATTAATAAAGATGCAACAACCTCAAGTAAAATATCAGGTGTTCAACTTTTTGGATTACAACATCAGGAAATTTTTTAAGTCGGAGGTTATTGTAATAATTTCGTTTTCAAAGGTTATTGAAGGTTATCGGACCAATAACCTTCGCAAATATTACGTTTATTATGATAAAGTGAAGGTTATTGAAGGTTATCGATATCAATAACCTCCGGAGTATTACGTTTTATTAATAAAAATGAAGGTTTTCGGTACCAATAACCTTCGTAAATATTACGTTTATGTTGGAGGTATTCGAAGGTTATCGGAGTGAAGAACTTCGAAAGCTTACGTTTAAAAAAATTTACTGATGAATTAAAAACAGTTGAAGCTGTTCGAAAAATCCTTCGAGAGAAAGATCCAGAAATACGTCCTTTTGATGATCTTAGTAAATCCACCAAACGAAGATATGTTTTACAATTAGCGAGACAGGTTTATGATGAAGTTGAATAAAACAAAGAAAATTTATTTTATTCGAAAGATAATATTCGTATTAAACAGGTTAGATTTGAAATTAATGAAAAAAAATATGATGTTAATTATGGAAAATTTGACAAAGATAATGATACAAAATTGAAACATGCAGTAGTTAAATCTTTAGATCGTGGAAGGATCTCAAGAGATGCATATAGATCGTTAACAGATATTAATCAACATTTATCACGTGAAAAATCTATATCAATTATACGAAAAAGAATTAATGAATTAGTACAAAAAAATATTCCTATATCACTTGTAAATATTTATCAACCAACTACTTTTGAACCTATTTCTGGTCAACCACATATTACTGAACCCGAAATAATTCAAAATGTTATGGATTATATTGGAAAAGGTGGACAAAGAAGAATTACGGATATTTTAAATTATATTGTTCCCAAATATATTGAACAAGGTATTCTTATTCCAAATCAATCTAAAATTAAATTACGTATCTCTGGAGATGGAAGGAATGTAGAAAGAAAAGTCAAACATGTTATGATTACAGTAGCATTACTTAATGATATAGAAAGATTATATAAACCGGAATCTCATTATACATTAGTTTTATATCCCAGCTCTGAAAGTTATGAATCACTTCATAATTCACTTGTTCCCTTAGTTTCAGATCTCCAAAATTTAAAAGAAAATGGATTTCATCAAATTGGTGGCATTATTTGGAATGTAACTTTATTTCAGTTCTGATTGAAAATTTTTAGCCACTTGTTTAGGAATAAATGCAGCAAATTCAAATTATTTTTGTCCATGGTNACGAAAAAGAATTAATGAATTAGTACAAAAAAATATTCCTATATCACTTGTAAATATTTATCAACCAACTACTTTTGAACCTATTTCTGGTCAACCACATATTACTGAACCCGAAATAATTCAAAATGTTATGGATTATATTGGAAAAGGTGGACAAAGAAGAATTACGGATATTTTAAATTATATTGTTCCCAAATATATTGAACAAGGTATTCTTATTCCAAATCAATCTAAAATTAAATTACGTATCTCTGGAGATGGAAGGAATGTAGAAAGAAAAGTCAAACATGTTATGATTACAGTAGCATTACTTAATGATATAGAAAGATTATATAAACCGGAATCTCATTATACATTAGTTTTATATCCCAGCTCTGAAAGTTATGAATCACTTCATAATTCACTTGTTCCCTTAGTTTCAGATCTCCAAAATTTAAAAGAAAATGGATTTCATCAAATTGGTGGCATTATTTGGAATGTAACTTTATTTCAGTTCTGATTGAAAATTTTTAGCCACTTGTTTAGGAATAAATGCAGCAAATTCAAATTATTTTTGTCCATGGTGTTTATGTAGTAAAAATGATCAAGAAAAATTAGATAGCAATGGAAAATTAATTGGAAATTGGACAATTACAAAAAATATTTCTAATATTAAACAAAACTTTTTACAAATTCAAGAACATATCCGTGAACCAATTTTTATATGATTGAAATTACTAATTGGGTTTGTGATGAATTGCATATAATGCTTCGTATAACAGATAGACTTTTTGAACTTTTTCTTTCTGATCTTAAACGAAATGGTGAATTAGGACAAATAATTCAACAACAAATTCTAATGGAAATGAAAAGATTAAAAATTAATTTTCAATTTTGGTCTGAGAAAAATTCAAATAAATTATCTTATACTTTTATGATGGGTCCAGATAAGCTTAAAGTCTTATGTGAATTTAATTTTGCTTCTATTGATACAAATTATTTATCAAAAGAAAAACAACAACAACTTCGAAAATTATGGAATGGTTTTGATGAACTTTATAATCTTTTGCATAAAAAAAATATTACTGAATCATATTTTTGGCAAAAAGCAATTCAATGGTTGGAATATTTTCTTACATCATCAAAAGGTCGTCCACATCAAAATTTTATTAGAAGTTTATATAGGTCTACAGACTGTACACCATATATGCATGTTTTAGTTTATCATGTTTTGGAATTTTTAAGTCTTCATCAAGATTTAGGTTTAATTTCTTTTTCGTGTGCAGCAGTTGAAAAAAAAAACAACATACAAGTTTGTCAATATTTTCAAAATACTCTTAAAGATAGTGGTCATGAAAATTCAAAAAAATCTTCGATTCTTGAAATATTAGAGCATAAGAATCGGCAATTATTTTACTGGATAGAAAACGTTCCAAATCATTTTAAAAAAACTACACAATATAGATTAGAAATTTAATTCCTAATTACAATTTATTATATGTAAATAATAATTAAATAAATATATTAAATAAAATAAAGATGTTATAAAACAAAATGATTTTAATTATTTTTTTTTATTTATTTTGGAATTTAAAAAAATTAACTTATGTATAGAATTTAATTATTCTGCAAACATGGCATTGTCTGTAATAAAACGAAATGATACATCTCCTGCAAAACAATTATGTTTTGCTTTATCCCTAAACCCTTTTATTTTCCATTCTATAAATAATTCTATTTGTTTTTCTTTAACTTTTTTTTTTTTCTATTTGTTTGAATTAATTCTTTGCGATTTTGGTTCTCCGGTTCTATATAATTATCCTGTTCTATATAGTTTTCTTGTTCTATATAATTTTGATTAATACAATTCTGATTATCTTCTATGGTATTTGTAGAATTTAAAATTAATTGTACCCAACTTATTTGACCTTGCCCATAATTACGTTCTCCCCATTGCTTATTTTTAAAAATTTCTGTTAATATATTACAAGATTCTATACCTTTAAATCTACATCGATAAAAATTTCCACATGGTGAATATCGTTCAATATATTGTCCAAAAATTCCAACAAACGCATGTTCACTACAATGTATTGAAAATACTTGTTTTCCCACCGCGCTGTGATGATTTTTTAACCGTTTACCAACTTCACGAACCATAACCTTTTTAAGATGAGATAATTCATGTTCGGGTACTGACAATATATGTGATGGTGGAATATTATAATTATAATGTTTCAAGGTTTCATGACGTTGAAGGCCCCCATGACTTTTATAAGTTTTTTTCTTCTCACACAGGGAACACGTAAAGATGGGTGTTTCCATTAATCTAAAAAACAAAATACCAAGTTGAATAAAAACTGTGTATAATAATATTAAAAGTCAAATTTTTAAAATGAGAACTACTTCAATGTTGCAATTTCAATATTGTGAGTAGTGGTACGATGGGTTAGACATTACTTACTCAATATAAATAATTTTGTTTTGAATTGTCGCGATTTTATTTCATGTGATCAATGCAATACTGTACAGGGTCTAAAATCTTACATTACATATAAATTTCAGGGATAGTATCCTATAAGAGGGACCCCAGAAATTACTCTAAAAACCAAATGCGCCCATATGTAGTAATAAATATACAATTTTGAACTACCCAATTATTTCAATTGTCATATGTTCACATTTTTTTTTTTTGTCACGACTTTTTTACTATTAAGCTATTGGATATATTAGATCACATTGTGCAACATCTTTCTGTCAAATTTACAAAAATGACAACTGTCGAAGAAATGAGAGAGCAGTTAGCTTTGATTGCATTGGCGAAGTTCGAGGAGGGGAAAGGAAATATGCTGGAAAAGTTGAGGGGAAGGCTGTTGAATAGGGAGTACAAAGATGAAAAAGAGAGAGAGCTGTGGATTAAAGAGAAGGACGAGCTCGCATCAGAGTATAAGCGCTTGGCGGAGATGAAAGACTATTGGGAGAGAACAGGTAATGACTTTGTGTCTCGAGTGTTAGGGATATAGTGTGTACATAGAGTAGAGTAGGTTATTATTGTGTTTTTTCTATATCTGTTNATTGTGAGTAGTGGTACGATGGGTTAGACATTACTTACTCAATATAAATAATTTTGTTTTGAATTGTCGCGATTTTATTTCATGTGATCAATGCAATACTGTACAGGGTCTAAAATCTTACATTACATATAAATTTCAGGGATAGTATCCTATAAGAGGGACCCCAGAAATTACTCTAAAAACCAAATGCGCCCATATGTAGTAATAAATATACAATTTTGAACTACCCAATTATTTCAATTGTCATATGTTCACATTTTTTTTTTTTGTCACGACTTTTTTACTATTAAGCTATTGGATATATTAGATCACATTGTGCAACATCTTTCTGTCAAATTTACAAAAATGACAACTGTCGAAGAAATGAGAGAGCAGTTAGCTTTGATTGCATTGGCGAAGTTCGAGGAGGGGAAAGGAAATATGCTGGAAAAGTTGAGGGGAAGGCTGTTGAATAGGGAGTACAAAGATGAAAAAGAGAGAGAGCTGTGGATTAAAGAGAAGGACGAGCTCGCATCAGAGTATAAGCGCTTGGCGGAGATGAAAGACTATTGGGAGAGAACAGGTAATGACTTTGTGTCTCGAGTGTTAGGGATATAGTGTGTACATAGAGTAGAGTAGGTTATTATTGTGTTTTTTCTATATCTGTTGTGAAGCTATAATCACAGACCTCGAGATTCGAAACAAATTATCTAAGCGTCATTGTCTTAATGAAAATATGAGTTTAACCATGTCCTTTCCTTGTAGCAATTGAACAGAAACTGCAAAATGAGCAGAAACGTTTCGAACTGCAAAATGAACAGAAACATTTAGAACTGCAAAACGAACAGAAATGTTTAGAACTGCAAAACGAACAGAAACATTTAGAACTGCAAAACGAACAGAAACGTTTAGAACTGCAAAACGAACAGAAACATTTAGAACTGCAAAACGAACAGAAATGTTTAGAACTGCAAATTGGACTTAAACAGAAATGTTTAGAACTGCAAGTTGAGCAAGAAAAGATTCATCGGATAATTCTGGATCAAGAACGCAAACTTGAAAGAGGTATAAGTTAACCAGTTACAGATCATAATAACTTTTTTTATTAAATCTCATTTTTTTTAATGTCATCAGGCTCCATGACATGTTCTCAACTTTATCAAAGCACTAAATGCGACCAGCTCACCATCGTAGACTTTTTGAGATGGATGAATGTCGACCAACTTAAAAGTCTTCCTAATGATGTCAGCACATATTTAAACATGATTGACAAACCCAAACCAAATCAAGGTAAAACAAAAATGCAAAATTGGTTCAATGATCTTGTGAAGATTTTGAACAAAATATGGAAAGTACATGCAATAGACACTCACAATAATCCGTACCTCAACGGGCTTGAGCCAGACATCAGTATATTTGATTCCCAAAATTTATCTGGTGGTACTTTTATTCCAATGTTTGTTCAAACAGTGTTAGAATTGAAGCAACAAAAAAGTGAAACTTCAAATCTTAATAATGAAGACAAGGGACAGCTAATTGATTATATTCAGATTCTTACTCAACAACAACCATTACGTCGATTCTTTCTAGCATTTCTCTCTGATGCATCTAACTTTTATGTTATGGTCTATGATAGGAATAACAAGCAATATTCAGAATATTCAACTACATTCACAGAGGGTATTAGGTTGTTCTTCACAATCCTTGATATTGAATCAGTATTACTCAATCTTAATATGCCAAATCTGAATTCAACTGGGATAATTTTGAGGAGATTTCTCGGCCAAGGCTTATCAGGACTGGTGTATGCAATTGACTATAAAAATAGTACAGCTGTGGTAAAGATTGCTTTGGATGGCTGTTCCTCTGCTTTGAAACAAGAACACTTGCTTTTGTTATTATTGAATGAACATAATGTCCCAAACATTCCAATATGCATTGGATTAGATGGGAATATGATGCTTATGCAACCAGTTTGCACACGGATTGATCGAAATTTTCAACGCCATCATGCACATGGTCTCCTAGATCTCCTAAAGCATATTCATGAAATTAAAATAATCCACAGAGATGTCCAACCTTCAAACATCATGATGGATCCACAAGGTAATGTTATACTCATTGACTGGGGATCAGCGCTTAAGTTAACTGGGTTAACTGGTTATGTTGATTATGAAGGAACCATAACCTATGCATCACCTGCCATCTTGAAAAATAACCTGGAAAGACACATACCCCAAATATCTGATGATCTTCATTCCTTTATTCGCACAATGTTCAAGTTACTACATCCAACATTCAAGCTAGACATTGATAGAACTGTAAAATCTATTGAGAATTTCTGGAATAAGGCTTTTAGTTCTGTGTTCTGGAAAGACATGGTGAATGCAGCAGATAAATGTCAATATGATGACCTAAAACAGGTTTGTGATCTTTTCTTCCCATAGGTGCTCCAATGCCTTGCATGTAGTATAATAGATAGCAAAATCAGCATGTAACACAATAGCAAATTAATGCATAATAAAGCCAGCATAAAATAACGTAAATCTGGTAGTCTTACAAAGTAAATTATTATTATCTGAACTGTTACTATCAACTTTGACTTCTGACTTAATGTTAAGCAAAAAAAAAGGTGCATAATTTGTAAATACCATTAGCAAAATTGCTTGCTGTTATACTAGCCACTCAATGCAAATGTTTAAAATACAGTGCACACACTTGATGGTCAAAAGTTTGAACCTGAAACTTTAATGACATTTATTTAACAAAATTTATACTGTTTAAAAGGTCTCCTGTATTTTCATTACATTATAATTGTATTCTGTTAAAATTAAAATGGATGAAATATTAGAATTGTGTAATATGTAATGCTGAATCATTTTATATAGTAGAGATTAACAGATGAAGCAAATAAATAAAACCGGTGAAGCATAAAATATAAATATAGGATTACCCGTATATGAAAAATTTTAATTATAATGGTTCGACTGAATATGAAAAAGCAATACGTTTCTTGGAGATAGGTTGTAGCTGTGGTTGTTCAAAAATGATTCCGAGAGAAAAGTTTGCCGAATTACGCGAGGCGTTTCAAGCTCTCTCTAGACCTGAGCAAGATATATTTTTAATGGCCAGTTGAAAGCAATGAATGGTGGAGAAATACTGCCAGTCGACGTCTTAAAAAGAAAACGCGTACTAATAAGAGAACTTTTTATTATTGAGATCGCAATACACCACTTTGTCAGAAAACGTATCTTAATATGTTAGGGATTGGTCGCACGTATTTGGAAAACATTAGAAATCATCTGGCAACGAATGGTATAATATCGCGTGTTCATGGTAATGTGAAAAGAGTACCGCGAAAATAACCATCGATAAAAACGTTGCTACATCAGTAAAAAATTTTCTCGAGAATTATGCTGAAATACTTGGATTATCAAGTCCTGGTAGAAACGTTAATCGCATTACTCAATCACTTACACTTTTGCCAGCCGAAACAAGTTATAAATCGGTCTATCGTGATTTTATCGCTGGTCTTGAAAACGATAGCACGTTGAAATTGTTAAAATATGATGCGTTCCGCAAGTTATGGCTCCAATTAACGCCTTATATTCAAATTATGAGTCCAAGAACGGATTTATGTGACATGTGCCAAAATTTTCGGAACGGCTTGCAGTATAATGCTCGTAAGGAAGAAGCGAAAGATTTACTAAAAAAGTACAAAGAACATTTAGTTAAGGCTAAGTTAGAGAGAAATTATTACAACAAAAATACGAAATTAGCAGAGCAACAAAGAAAATTAGTAGACGAGAATTATCTTGCAGGAGGTAAAGCTGATTATTATAGTTTGGTGCGACTGCTCATTACAGTTACGTTCCCCATTCTGATCAATCTTAGTCCACGTAAAGTGCGTTTGTTTGATATTCAAGATGAAGCAGTGCGCGAACAAATTAATTATATTCTTGATGAAGACGAAATTATAGGGAAAGGCCCTAATGTTACACTGAGCATGGTATTCGATGGAATTAAGAGATTGAAAAGTATTTAAAGATTACTTGTGATAATGCGGGTGAACAAAATAAAAATAACGCCATTTAATTTTACCTATATTTAGTAATTTGCAGTTATTACGAAAGTGTTGAGCTTAATTTGGACATACTAAATTCAAGTGCGATGGTAGTTTTGTATTGATTAAGAAATTCTATAGAAAAACAACGGTAGATTGTGTGTATCATGTTGTCAAGGTCGTGAAAAAGTCAAGTACAGCTGGATTAAAAAAAGCCCAGTGCTATGAAAATGGAAAAGGTTAGATCTTAATTCTGTATTGGGAATTTTCTTTAAGTTGAATGGTTTGCAAAAATATCGGCATTTTCTATTTGAAGCAGCTAATCTTGGAGTTGTCAAAGCCCAGATGGTTACTAATGGCGCACGTCTTAGCAGTTCTCAAGTGGCGATACAGATGCAACCTATATATTAATCAATGGGGTGGTGGGGAAGGATAGAATATTATAAACATCTCAGATGTGTAGCCTAAAATAAAAAATGTAACACCATTGAGCGTGTCCTAAAAATGAATCATGACACACACCTGAGTATATTATAGTATAATCTATTATTTCAATCTATCCTATAGTTCAATAATTTGATTAAAATAATTTGTTGAATAGAGCTTCAATCAGAAAATAGATATTATATTTATACTTTATTCATCATTAAAACAATAATGTTTGTCTTTAGTCATGTTAATAGCAAAAAAATTTACTCAAAGTTAAATAAATAGACTGTTTTTTCAATAAACATCATTAGAAAAACAATAAAAACAAAAATTTCAAAAATATGATAATTGTATAAAATTTATTACCTAAAAAAGGCACTAATATCAAAATCTGAAAACTGTAAAGGAGGTAAAGGTTTACTTGTAAGGTTGTAAGGTGTATTTCAGAATGCACAGTTTCAGCAGTAGAAGATAGATCATCTTCTTTATCATCTTGAGTTTTTTGATCTGCTTTTAAAAACATAAGTGAATGATTTGTTTTATCATTATACAGTGCGGTACCTCTATAACCAACCCTATTTTTATAGTTAAGGTATGACATTTTCAAACAAATGTCACACCTTTCTAAATAAGTATTTTAAAATTTCAGCCATTAATTTTGATAGATCATATCAATAGCAATCAAACTTATCGGATAGAAGTTTAAAATTTTGAGTATTGAAGGTGTTACATAACTTTGAAAATCATCTATTTATATAGTACGAATAAAAATTGAGACTAATTAATTTTTGTGAGACTTTGTAAAATTTTTACCATTTTGTAGCGCCTAGATAGCTTAATCATTTTAGCTTAGAAACATACCCAACTTTCACTATAAAATTTTGTGGAAATTTTTAATTAAACGATGCCAAATTCTCGTAAAAAATTGGCTGCAAAGAATAGATTAAAAAATCAATCTCGTAATAAAAATTCTGGACAGTTTTTACCACAGTATTCAGATAATGAAGAAAGTGAATATAATAGTGATAGTGAATATTCACCTGACAGTTCAGATGAAGATTATAATCAAAGAATATTAAAATTGGGTGAAATAACATTTATTAAACCAGATACAACAGGTCTGATTTTTTTTACTGTAAGTTAATATTTTTTTAATTAAAATTATATCAAAATTAAATAAAAATTTAATTAACTTTCAGAAATTAAAAAAACAAAGAAAGCACCTTATATTGGTAATTCTACTGCAACTTATTATCGAAAATATGGTCCATCAGGTATTTTTACCAAAGCAGCTGAGGGTTCTTCATCGATTAATCAATACTTTACACAAAAAGAATCAAATATTGCAATTGAAACAGAAGAAGATTTAGAAGAATCTGCAGAAAGTACACAAGATGAAATGAACATTGAAAGTGACAATGACAATAATACTTTTTCTAAACAAATAGAAACATTAGAAGTAATTCTTCGACAAAATAAAAAAAAAATTTCAGCATATGATTATCTTAGATATCAGGCAGTTTATGAATTTTTTATTAATCGACAAGAAAAAAATATGACAAGCAAAAATGCAGCATCTGAAGCAGCAAGAAAAGTTTATGACAAAGGATTATATCGTGCAAAAGTAATTTGTCGATGGGCAAAAAGTTGGATTGAAAATGGTTCATTACCAGTATCTTTACAAGGCTGTCATCAAAAAACTAAATCATTAATTGATGATGAAGATGTAATTGAAAAAAGTTTAGAATTTATTCATATAAATGAAGGAAAAATTTCACCAAAATTATATAAAACATTTATTAATAAAACTCTTTTTTTACAATTGGGAATAATTAAATCAATTACAGAAAAAACAGCTAGAGTATGGTTACGAAAACTTGGACTTGTGCCACAATCACGAAANTTTTATGCTAATGATAATCGTCCTATAATTTGGGCTCCTCTTGGTGAACCTCCTCTTCGTAAAAAAGGACAAGGAAAGTCAATAATGGTTAGTGAATTTCTTGCAGAAACAATTGGTTGTTTAAGATTAACAGATGAACAAGCTGAATTATATCCTGAAATATCACAAAAAGCACGAAAATTTTTACGTCCTGGTAAAAATGAAGAAGGGTGGTAGATATCAAAACATTTGCTTGAACAAGTAAAAGATATTGCTATTCCTATTTTTGAAATAGTGCATCCTAATGCCATAGCATTATTTGCATTTGATAACAGTACCAATCATGGAGCAATGGCGGATGATGCTTTATGTATACAACGAATGAATCTAAATCCAGGTGGACGTCAACCAATAATGAAAAATACTAAATTTGGATTAGAAAATACTTTTCAATCAATGGTATTTCCTTCTGATCATCCAAAATATCCAAACAAGCCTAAAGGTATTAAACAAATATTAATTGAAAGGGGATTATGGTGTGATAATTTAAATCTTGATTGTCAACTATGCAAAAATAAAGTAAAAGATCCAGCACGAATTAATTGTTGTGCACGTAGAATTTTATCATTACAACCAGATTTTTTGACACAAAAATCTGAATTAGAAACTGTAATTGAAATGGCAGGACATAAATGTATTTTTTATCCAAAATATCATTGTGAATTAAATTTTATTGAGATGTATTGGGCAGCAACCAAAAGATATACACGTGAACATTGCAATTACACATGGAATGGATTACAAAAGACTGTTCCTGAAGCATTAGATTCTGTTTCATTAATTGAAATAAGACGTTTTGCACAAAAATCATGGAGATACATGGATATTTATAGAAAAGGAGTAACAGGAAAGCTTGCTATGTTTGCAGAAAAAAAATATAAGTCACACAGAAGAGTTCCTAATGATATACTTAATCAAATTAATTTAGAAAATAATAATGAATAATAAATTTTTTATAAAAAAAATAAATAAATTTTATAAATTTTCATAATGATATATTAAATATCATTAACCAATAAAATTCATACTAAGTCACGTTTTTCTTATATTACATAAGCCAGAAAAATTGAGAATTTTTTTTTTTTGCCTAATTAGTTCATCTCTTCAAAAGCTATTTTATGGTACTAATTTTATAAAATTCTGATCACTAGATTAAAAGATATACAAGGTGCCTATTATAGAGGTTTCGCACTGTACATTAGAAAGAAAACATTTCTGTGGTACTTAAAATCAGCTGAAGGGGGAAATCATCTGGAACAGGTCAATCTTGGAAATTGTTATGAAAATGGGATTGGAATCATAAATGGTGAAGGGAGTCGAATTGTGCAAAATCCTGTATTTATAATCCATTTAATTTAAAACATTCTCAAAAACTATATAATAGTAAGACTTTTGTATATTAAACGATGCACAAGATATACAAATGGTAATGGTTTTATTTTTTTATTTAGTGTGCGGTACGCACATCGATCATTAAATTTGTGAAATATTATTTACATCCATAAATTATTTAGATCTTTTTAAAATTTATTAATGAAAATTATAATCAGAAGCTACGGAAAAAAATAATTATTTTCTTTTTGATAATGAATCACCAAATGAAAGTAGCAATTTCTGAGTATATAGAATCATTAAATTCATTTGTTCAAGAATTATATCATTTGCAAGTTCATTAAGGGAAGAAGCGGGTGTTTTATTAATTATCAGTTTTTGTCACAGTCATTCATGTTTTTTGAGAAGTTCGGTGGTATATATATAGTGTTTTACATATTTTTTCACAGTTAGCGAATAAATTTCAAATATTTAAAGTATACGTGGCTGTTTTAATATTTGCTATTATGAAATTTCCATTTGGTCTTTTGTTATTTGTCATAATTGCAAACCGTTAAATATAAAGATACTCATTTATTCATTTATTTAATAGTTTCTCAAAATTAAAATTTTAAAAGTTCAATTCCAATTCCCGTAATAGAAATAATCATTTCTCCAGAATCTCCAATATTCGAAATATCCATTGAAGATATATCATGAACATTAATAAATTCAGACTTAATTAATTGAAATTCTTGATCATTGTCTCTATTACTACCAATATTATCTCTAAAATTTTTAGATTCTTTTGATCCTATTGAATCCAAATAAGGTATTTTCCATAAATTTAGATGTTGATCTAAAGAAATACTAAACAATAAAGTATCATTAATAATTTGGATACCTAAAAAAATAATTAAAATAATTAATAATAAATAATTTGGAACATAAATAATATAAATAATAGTAATTTATTTAGAATAATATTTGCCTTGTATAGATGAAGCATGAGCCATATTCATTCTTAAATTATTTCTATTATCAGAATTAACTGATAATTGAAAATTTATATTATTGTATTTATCATTTATATTACTTATGTCATATAATAAACTTATTGTAATATCTAAAAATTTAATTGCAATAGCGTTATCTTCTCCACCAGTTGCAATCATGAAAGTAGTAATAAATCTTTCAAAAGTACTTGTAGTAATATTTTTAGAATTTTTGGATATTTTATGAATGCTAATACAATTTACTCCAGATTGATGTGCTTGATAAGAATAAATGGGATCACCTAAATTTTGGTGTGTAAAAGAAGTATTTTCATTCTTGTATGTATCTAGAATTCTAAAAAATTGAATATTATAATATTAATATATATGTAAATCAAATTATTTTAATTATTGACTTATAACCAAAAAAAATTAAAGAGTTACATACTTAAATACAACTTGAGAAATATCAAATATAGCAATCCTAAAATAATATTATTAATAGTAATAATAATAATGAGCAATTTGTTTGCAGTTAATAAAATAAAATAAAAAATAAAAAAATAATGTAAATCTTGCCTTCCATCAGTAGCTACAGTAAATATGATTATTCCATCTGTATTCATCTCATTAAAAGCTGAAAAATTATATATATATATATATATATTGTAAAAAATAAATAAGTATATATAATATTAAAAGTAATAATAATAAAATTTACCTTTTATTATTAAATGTTCAACTTGCAAAATACATTTAAAATGATACTTTGCATATCCAATTAATAAAAATTCTCTACTCTCTTCATCAAAAAGCCATACCTTTGAAATATTAAAAAAAAGATTACTTTTTTTTATTTTAGTAAAAAAAATATATTACACATAAATACTTACTCTTAAAGCAGAATCAGAATATCCTGCAGCAATTATATGAATTCCTTGGCTAGGAACAATAGAGAATACACTTATGTCCATTATTCTAGTCTCTGGGATTTCACTTAAAATAATTAAGCAAATATAAAAATAAAAGATAGATATAAATATAAATTAAATTAGATATTATTAGATATACTTTATAAAATTCTTTAATTAAAATAATACCTAATAGCGGGACATAAGGCCCATTCTAAACAATTAACATCAGCAACTTGAGAATTTACTATATATATAAATATTGATAAAATGTATTAGTCATTTTAAACCAACAAAATAATAATGGTGATTATAAAAATAAAAATTCAAAATTACAAGAATTCTCAATTATAGTATCATTTTTAAATTTAACTTCAACTTTCCAGCATACTAATTCTTCACTAGCACCACTTGAGAATAATAATAAGCCTTTACCTAAAAATTACATGTCATGACAAAAAAATAAATAAATTGAATACAAATAAAATATATATAATTTACAAAAAAAGGAATACCATAACTCCATTCAATACTACGAATTACAGATGTGTGTTTTTTTATTCTACATAAATTTACAAGACAACCTTCTATATTATCTGGAATATCTAAAAAATAAAAATAGAAATAATCAAATAAAATCAATAATCGTAGAGTAATACTTTAAAATCACTGTAATAAATATTTTTTTTAAAAAAATCTTACATTGAAATAATCTCAATATACTATCTTCTGCTCCAGTTGCAAATATTATTGCTTTATTTTGATCATTTTCTTTAAAAAATATATTATCAAAGTTACTCAAAAGTTATTAAAAGTAAATCTTACAGTAAACGAGATATAGATAAATATGTATAAATATATACATATTATTTCAAGAAATACATACTTAAAAACTTTACAGTTCTACATTCTCTTCCATGAAAATTTCTTTGTAATTCACATTCATCAAATCCTTGATTATCATGAGTTTCTCTAGAATAAATGAATACCTATTAAAATTCAAGTAACAATAAGTTGTTAATATTATTAATTGAATATATAATAGAATAATATAAAAAATTTCTTTCTTCAAAAAAAAAAAAGAATTATGGTACCAACATTTTCTTTGCGAATGAACATGAAACTAGCTTTATTCATTTTTTTATCTTGGGCTTTAAAATGCCATACTCGATGTGCTCCACCACAAGCAACTGAAAATATCTTTTCATTATTAAAATAAAAGATAATAGAAAAAACATAAATTGTTAATAACTTATATTCTACTGTTGTGTGCGCCTATAAATTCTATTTTATTTACATAATCAAAGAAAAGAAATACAAAACAAATTGTTACCTGAAACTTCTTAAATTCATTATACACAAAAAATCTTTTTCTATAAAATCCCAACAACATCAATTCATCATCCACAAATAACACCTGTGAAATATATGAAATTTATGTTATAATTATTATTCAAAACAAATAAAAAAAATTAATTAATTCACCTTTTCTAACCATCCTTTAGTAATTTTTGCCCTATAAACTTCTTCCAAAATCAACCCATGATTTAATACTATTACTGCTGCCTCCCCACTCTTATTATTATCCTTTTTATTTAACTTTTGTTTTTTATTATTATTGTGATTATTATCATCATCATCACTATCCTCATCTATATAACTTCTCTTATCATCACCGTCCTCATCTATATAACTTCTCATTAAGGATTTATTATAATCCTCTTTTAAATTCTGGGAACTTTCTGTTGTATTAACATCATATTTATTATTTTTATTATATTTATTTGTTATCCCTTTTAGTCTGTACTTGGCATAACAGCCATCTCTTCCAGTAGTATATATTATTAAAACTTTCATATCATTATCAGTAAAATCATCAGTGGACTCGTGATGATGAACACAAGAAGAATTTATTACTAAATTTTCAACTTTTAAAGCAATAGAAGTTACTGATTGCTTTCCGTGAATCTTGTCCAAATAAATGATTGGTGATAATTCATTTATTGGAGTAGAAGGAGATTGATTCAAATTGTAGATTACTAATCCACTGTCACGTGAACCACATACGAGTATATTATAAGATGGACAAAATGCAAGTGACATTAATAAGAATTGGGATGGAACATTTAGCTTATATAATATTTCTAGAATGGGTTTCTAAAAAAATTATAAAATATAAAAACATATAAAATAAGTTACAATTATTATAATTTATATAGAATCAATCAAATTATAAGAGAGAAAGCAATTAAAAATCTTACATTATTATTAAAATCAAATTTAAGCAACGAAATATCATTCTGTACTGCATGTGAAATTATGTAAATTATATTTTCGTCTAAAATTAAAATAATTAAAATAATTAAAATAATTGCATATTAATTGTTTTTATAATTATTACCCATAACTAATCAGATTACTAACCTTCAGTTTCTTCAAGAAAAATTTCAAATACTTTAAAATCATGTAATTTTTTCTCTAGAGTCTGTATTCACAGAAAATAAGTAATTGTAATAAATAATATGATAACTTCATCCAAATATAAAAAAAAAAATAATTACCTGAAATTCTTGATTCACACTTATTATATATAAATGACCATAAATACTACCACAACAAACAATTCTTCCACAATTTGAAGCTTTCATCATTGTATAATTATGTAAATTTGTGGAATTATATAACGGTTTCCATTCATTTGTCAAATTATTATGTTTCAATATATGTCTAAATTATAAAATAAGAGAAATTTATTAAAATTATGAATAAAATATTATTAATAAAGTTAATAAAGTTAACAATTTTGATAAATTGTATTACCCAAAATTTGTGGAAATTACTATTACACGATAATCTATTAATAAAAAATTTCTAATATGTTCACGTGAAGGTAAATTCATCTATACAGTAGTAATAATATCAATCATAAAAAAAATTAATAAGAAAATAAGAGAAATAAAAATTTGGAAATATTATAAAGAGATAAAAATAATAATAAAATAAAACTTACATTCTGTTGAATATAAGATAAATAAGATTCAGAAGGTGGTAAGCATATCTTGATTAAATCCTTTTCGGAATCTATTTTATTGACAGTAATGGACGACAATGACCATAATCGTAAACCGGAATCTCCACCACCTGTTGCCTTAAATAAAAAATTTACATATATTCAATAATTTATTCATTTCAATCTTTTCAATTTAAACCTTTCAATTTAATTCAATTTTAATCTTTCAAAATCTATTATTATAACATACCACTATCTTTCGAGAAGGATTTATCGCTAAACTCCAAACATTCTTTCCAACGTGACCTTCCCAACAAGCAAGACAATCTACATCACTTAAGTCACCTTTATCATTATCATTATTGTTGTTGCTGTTATTGGTGAATGAATTTTTCCAAACACGACATGTTGAATCCTATTCAATAAATCAATAAAAAATCGAGAGAGATATATACATACTGATATGCAATAAATTTAATTTTTCGATAATAATAATTATTCTAACCTCAGAAATGCTAATAAGATAATCATCAGTTATATAACAATCCCAAATTCGTGCCATGTGACCATATAGCACCTTAGGTTTATCATTATATATGTCATCCGTTTGCCAAAGACGAATAGTTCGATCATCGGATACTGATGCAACTAGTTTTCCATCATTACTAAATCTTACTCCAAAAATAATACCCTAAAAATAAATAAAAATAAAGATTTTATTTTTTTTGTCGAAATTTTCATAAAATACATGTAGCATTACGCCATACCTCATGTCCTATGAATTTCTTATATATCACACCTACACCTTGACTAACCCTTTGATCCACACCTTGCTGTTCATGTTGTTCATTCTTTGAGATAATTTTCCACAAAAGAACTTGATTAAAAACTGTTCCTGATGCCAAAACAAGATCATTTTTATTATCTCCAAAAAATCTTGCTGAATATAATATACAACGTTCTTCACATTGAACTGAATATAGACAACAATTATCTATAATATTCCAAATTTCCACAAAGTTATGGGCAAATGCAATAGCTAATTCGGATGGTAATTCCAATTTAGATAATTTAGATGATGATAATTCCAATTCAGATATTTGGGATATCTAATATTTTTTTTTTCTAAAGTTTAATAATTCAAAATATGTATTATTTAATAAATTAAAAAAAATAATAATAATAGTTTATAATATGAAATTTTCATGCATTACCGATTTTATTATTGATTCCATGTCATCATATAACCAATGAATATCATGTATCCAATCTTTTAAAGGTGGTAATTTTGATATAAGATTAAATGTGCAATTTACTGTACAATTATTTGTATCTCCATTATCATCATCATCACGATTATTATTATTATAATAAATTATAACTGCTTCTATAAACTTTACTATCTTTGATCCATAAATCGCAAGCAATCTTCTTTCCGTATAACTTTGCGAGTTTCGCGATTTATTGATGAATTTAACTATTTAAAATAAATTTTAATAAATAAACTTTTATAATTTTTATGAAAAAAAAAAAAAATTGTCAATAAAGTTTAAAATATAATTTACCTGGTACAATTCGATGTATCCGAAAGTACTCTAAAACCATGCTACTATTTATCAATTTTCCAGTAGTGACACTAAAAGCTTTTAAATAAGGTCCTTCGCCAGAAAATAATATATCGTCATTATGAAAACATAGACTTGTAACTGGACCAGCATAAAATAATTTTTCAAACTATTGAAGAAAATTTAAATAATTTATTAAATCTCAAATAATTAATTCACAAAATTCAAGTAATTAATTCACAAAATTGCAGAAAAAATAATAACCTCCATAATAATAGATGAGATGTTAAACCATTAAGGTTTTTATTAAAAGTTTTTGGGATCTCCGTTTCACAAACAATTTAGGTCCGGGTTTGCATGATTTTTCGTCAAAAATATAAATGGAAATGGCTAAAACTTAAATTTTTACTCCGTGATGGTTATAATGAAATAATGCATATTTCAAAATATAGATTTGTCGGTATAGAAGGATTGAGATTATGATGTTTATGAAATCAATAAAATAACATCAATTCTTTTAACTTTATTAAAATTGTTAAACAACAGATCAGCAAATAGATATTTAATACCATTATATTCATCACTAGCAAAAAAAAAATTTATTTAAAGTTTTTCAGTACTGTAAACATCATTAAACATCGTATGTTGTAAAAATTAGAAAAAATAATAATAACAAAATTTTCAAAAATATGATAATTGTATAACATTTATAATCTAAAAAAGGAAAATCCGAAAACTGTAAAGGAGATAAAGGTTTACTTGTAAGGTGTGCTTCAGAATGCACAGTTTCAGCAGCAGAAGATAGATCATCTTCATCATCTTGCATTTTTTGATCTGCTTTTAAAAACATAAGTGAATGATTTGTTTTATCATTATACATTAATATATATTGATACATCAATCCATTTTTCTAATATATCAAAAATTATTTGAGCATTTGGACGCTTGGCTGGATCTTTGTGCCAACATTTTTTCATTAATTCTACATAACATTGAGGTGTGCCTCTATTAATTTTGGGTCGAAGTCCATCGATAATTTGTAAAGCCAATTCTTGGTATTTTTCATGTTGAAATTACCCACATAATGATTCCAACACTATAAATATCAGAAGCTGTGTGTATTGATTTAAATAATTCAATGCTTCAGGTGCAATATATGACAAAACACCAGATCCGGATGATAAGAATTCATTTACTAATTATATTTTGAATTATTATAATCAGTATCTACTTCAACTTCAGTTACCAAGTTGAAGATCATGATGGATAACTCCTTTACTGTGAATGACTTTTAATCCCCTAATAAAAGAATTTAATAACCACAATCGTTCAATCCAAGGTAATGATTTATTTTGTTTAAGATAATCTCTTAAATTTCCATTTTTCATATCGTAAAACTATTTGCATACTCTTTTGTCATTGGATCTTGAAATTGATAAAACATATTTGTTTCGACATTGGAAATTTGCAATTAACTATATTTATAAAAAAAATATAAATTATATTTATGTAAGATAAAAACATATTGATATATTTAATATTTACCTTATTTAAAAATTCTGAACTAATTTCTTGAGAATTTTTGAGCTTTTTCAAGGCAACTTAATTTGACTTATAATATTCAAATAACTCTTCAGGCATATCTATCCATTATGCTTTCCAAATACTGCCAAACCCTCCTTTAGCTAAATATTTTATATTCTTGAATTTATTATAATTTATCCATCTCCAAATTTTTCATTCTTTTGCATTATCATCTGATTGAATCATTTGAATAATCTTTTCAATTTCACCATTACCACTAGTCCATTTTGGAATTTCTATAAGTTCACAATTCGGACATGCATTATTTTGTAAATTTAATTCTTCACAATTATGGCATCTATTCTTTAATTTATTTTCATTTTTTTTAATCTTTAGAATTCCGATTTCATTTCGATAGCAATAACTAAGATTAATTTGTCCATAACTATCTCCCCCTTCAGCTGATTTCATGTACAAATGAAATGCTTTCTTATAATCTTTCGGGGTTCCAAAACCATAATGATAACAAGATCCAAGACTATTCTGTCCTCCATGATCCCAATTCCATCACTATAATAATTTTCAACATTCATCTGTCCCAGATAGTTTTCTGCTTCGGCTGATTTCAAGTATCACTGAAATCCTTTCTTTTCATCTGTCGTGGTTCCAATTCCAAATTGACAACGATATCCAAGATTATTCAGTCTTTTAATATTTCCTCTTTCAGCTGATTTTAGATACCACAGGAATGCTTTTTCTTCATCTTTCGTGGTTTCAATCCCACGTTGATAACAATGGCCAAGGCCGAATTGTTCACTATTATTTTCCCCTTCAGCTGATTTCAAAAACCACATGAATGTTTTTTCTTTATCCAATACCACGTTGATAAAAATATTTAAGATTACCTTCAGCTAATTTCAAGTAACACTGAAATGCTTCATCTTCCAACTCCATTAGTGAAGAAAATATCCAGACAAACTTGTCCATTATATTTCCCCCTTCAGCTGATTTTAAGTACCATTGTTATGCATTCTTTTATGGTTCCAATCCTATGTCGATAACAATGTCCAGAATAAAATTGCTCATCATTATCTCCCCCTTCAGCTGATTTCAAGTACCACAGAAATGCTTTCTCGTCATTTTTTGTGGTTCCAATTCCATCACGATAACAATTTCCAAGATTACGTTTCCCATAAGTATCTCCCTTTCAAATACCACCGAAATGCTTTCTCTTCATCTTTTATAGTTCCAATTCCATATCGATGACAATTCCCAAGACTATTCTGTCTTCCAATGTTTCCTCTTTTAGCTGATTTCAAGTACCACTGAAATGTTTTCTCTTCATCTTTTGTGGTTCCAATCCCATCACAATAACAAGATCCAAGATTATTCTGTCCCAAAAGATTCCCCCTTTCAAGTACCACTGAAATGCCTTCTCTTCATCTTTTGTGGTTCCAATTCCATCGCGATGACAAAATCAAATAATATCTTGTCCACCACTATTTCCTCCTTCAGCTGATTTCAAGTAACATTGAAATGCTTTCTCCTCACCTTTTGTGGTTCCAATCCCATCGCAATAACAAGATCCAAGATTATTCTGTCCCAAAAGATTTCCCCTTCAGCTGATTTCAAGTACCACTGAAATGCTTTCTCTTCATCTTTTATAGTTCCGATAACAATATCCAAAATTACATTGTCCAAAATTATTTCCTCCTTCAGCTGATTTTAGATACCACAGGAATTCTTTCTCTTTATCTTTTGTGGTTCCAATCCCACGTTGATAACAATATCCAAGATTATGTTGTTCCAAACTGTTTCCCCTTCAGCTGATTTCAAACGCCACTGAAATGCTTTCTCTTCATCTTTCGGAGTTTTTATTCCATGGTAATAATGTTCTCCAAGACTATTTTGTCTTTTAATATTTCTTCCGTCAGCAGATTTCAAGTATCATTGAAATGCTTTCTCTTCATCTTTTGTGGTTCCAATCTCATTTTCATAACAATATCCGAGATTACATTGTCCAGTACTATTTTCCCTTCAGCTAATTTCAAGTACTATTGAAATGCGATCTCTTCATCTTTCGGAGTTCCAATCCCATCACGATAACAATTTCCAAGACTGTTCTGTCCATCCTCCTTCAGCTGATTTCAAGTACCGCTGAAATTTCTCTTCATCTTTCGGAGTTCCGATTCCACGGTTATGACATTCTCCAAGTTCAAATTGTCCATCATTGTTTCCCTCTTCAGCTAATTTCAAATACAACTGAAATTTCTCTTTCAATGTAACATATATTTTTCATTGTGCGAAAATTTTTCTGTCCAAAACTATAATATAAGTTATTGAATTTCAAAGTTCTATTCTTTTTATTAAAAATTTAAAATGGAATAAAATTTTAAGCGTGATTAATTAATTATATAAAAAGGTTATAAGAAGGAATTCACTTTATATGTATTAAAAATAAGAAAATTACGAATAATACTGTTGTTATGTGAGTTTAATTTTAAATGCTAGTCATTTATTATTAATTTATGAATATTAATTTCTTTGCATTACACGATACGATCCAACAATTTGAATTCTTGAATTTCGGATTATTTGATTTCTAAAATTGGCACCATTTTTCTAAAATCAGAAATTAAATTTTAAATTAAAAAAGTGATCTGCATTCTACATTTTTGCGTTGTGAATTTTCTTTGATATCGCTTATTTTGAATAAAATTGATCACAGAAATGAATGACGATTTTTTATATTAAGACTATGTTTATCAAATTAATGATCGATTGATGATATATATATATATTTTTAGAAAAAATTTTCAACATCTCGTTGATTTTTTAAAAAAACGAACGATGATAGTCATAGAAATAACAACAAAAAAAACTTTTATTTATTTAAAGGAAATTATATACAAAGTAAATTATTACTAAAAAAGGAAATAGATTAACAACTACTTATAACTTCCTTTTGGTACTAAGGGTACTAAGTCATTACCTACTGAATCAAACCAACCAAAAATATGTTGCTCAAAAGAAACAGTTTTACTGTTTCTTTCTAATAATAAATAATTCCAACTTCTTTATTTGTTTGTGATTATATCAATATTATTTTCATACCAAATCCCAATATATAATATGAAGAAGGGGAATCACTATTACTTATTGACAGTGTACCATTGAAGTTGATACAAAAGGTATTGAGAATTAAAACTGGAATACCACGAAGATCGTCTTTTAATCCAAGAAAGGTATATAAATAATCAGCTGTACAGTTTCTGACTTCAGAAAAAATATTCCTAAATCTTTACGATTTAGTTGATTGGGAGATTCTATAATTAATTAACTTGGTCTTAATGTAACTTTAACTGTGGAAAATATTACTTGTGAACTAAAATAATTAAATACTAAATTGGTTTGAGAACTAAAGCATTATCGAAAAATGCTGCTGGAATATGTGGCATTTTATATTTAATAGTTTGTTTCCAATGTTGGTAATAGTATTTACGAATCATTAAGTGCAAATTTTCCAGGTGAAACTAAAGACCAATTTGGTAACAAGACAAATAAAACTTCCAGAAAATATTCTTACATTTTTAACTTTGTTATAATTTTTTTTAAGAAAATAATAATTTTATTAACAACAACATATCCTAACCATCGAGATTTGGAAATGCACCTCTTCTCACAGTAATTTCAACAAAAGAACAGCGACCATGTTCTCTTATCGTATTAAGATTTAGTTAAAATTAATAAATATTCTTATATAACACATATGGAGATGAGTTATTCTTGATATAGATTCTTCAAACGGACAATTTCCGAACTTAAAAAGCAACAGGATGAACTAGAGATGTGGCGTAAAGAAAAGATTTACTAAGGATATATATAACGTAGTACAAAATGTTAGAAATCAAAGTTTCCAAGAATTGTTTGACAATAAAGGACTTGACTCAATTGATTATCACGAAACAA
Organism: Diversispora epigaea; assembly: GCA_003547095.1. Lineage (NCBI taxonomy): Eukaryota > Fungi > Glomeromycota > Glomeromycetes > Diversisporales > Diversisporaceae > Diversispora > Diversispora epigaea. Next base: position 89,587 of record PQFF01000426.1, read on the forward strand.
TCTATTATATGTTGCTCAGGAATATCACGTTCTCGACCACTTATATTATCGTCCAGTAATTTGTAAATTCGATGTCATGTCGACGTCATATATTTTTATTTAATATTCGTATTTAATTTATTGAAAATACGCTAACTGCCTACGAAAGAAACATCTCAAAAACTTTGAAACGGCAAGATTTTTTAAACAATTTACAAGGTGCTTAAGAAATGGATCGATCTTTTTATGCAAAGAACCGATCATCAAATTTGTGGAATATTATTTACATTTTGTAAAATTATTAATCAAAATCTACTGGAAAAAAATGATCAAATAAAAGCAACAATTTCCGAGGGAAAAGCTTTCTATAATTATCAGTTTTTGTCTCTGGAGCTCGGTGTCAACATAATATTTTAAATAAGGTATTGCCATAAGCTTAGTGGCATCAGGCAAAATTACATAATTCCCTGATCAACCCCCCCAGTGGTGGTGATCTTAAGCAATATATTTGATAATGTTAATGTATACGCGGCTGCTTGAATATTTTGTTAGTGTGGAATTTTGATTTATCGATATTTAACTATTTAAATAAATTTTAATAAATAATTTTTATGATAAAAAAAATTCGAAAATACAGTATAAATATAATTTACCTGGCCTGGTACAATTCGATGTATACGAAAGTACTCTAAAACCATGCTACTATACTATTTATCAATTTTCCAGTAGTAACATTAAAAGCTTTTAAATAAAGTCCTTCGCCAGAAAATAATATATCTATGAAAACATAACTGGACTGGCATAAATTAAAATTTCAAACTATTAGAGAAAATTCAAATAATTCATTAAATTTCAAATAATTAATTTCTAAAATTCAAGTACAAAATAACCTCCATAAAAATAGATGAGTTGAGCGATTAAGATACATATAAAAGTTTTTGGGATCCCAGTTTCACAAATCTTATTGGATTTTCGTTAAAATCAATATTTACTTTTAACAAATGAAACTTCACAAATGGAAGGATTGAGATTACAATGTTAATGAAATCAATAAAATAAAATTTTATCACTTCCCATCAATTATTCAACTAACTTTTAACTTATCCCATGGTTCGATTTTTTTAAAAATTTAATTAAAATAATTGGTTGAACAGAGCTTCAATCAGAAAATAGATATTATATTATACTTTATTCATCACCAAAACAATAATGTCCTGTCTTTGGTCATGTTATAGAAAAAAATTTACTCAAAGTTAAATAAATAGATAAATATCGTGATGTTTGTATATTAGAAAAACAATAATAACAAAATTTTCAAAAATAAGATAATTTATCTAAAATAGGCACTAATATCAAAATCTGTAAATTGTAAAGGAGGTAAAGGTTTACTTGTAAGATGTTCTTCATGATGCGTAGTTTCAGCAGCGGGAGATAGATCATCTTCCCCTTCTTCACCTTCATGTATTTTCTGATCTGCATTTAAAAACATAGGTGAATGGTTTGCTTCATCATTATACATTAAATCCTCGATCCATTTTTCTAATATATCAAAAATTATTTGAGCATTTGGACGCTTGGCTGGATCTTTGTTCCAACATTTTTCCATTAATTTTACATAACATTGAGGTGTGCCTTTTTTAATTTTTGGTCGAATTCCATCAATAATTTGAAAAGCCAATTCTGAATCATATGCTCTATCACAAAATGGTATTTTTCCTGTCGAAATTACCCACATAATAATTCCAACACTATAAATATCAGAAGCCTGTGTGTATTGATTTAAATCATTCAATGCTTCAGGTGCAACATATGGCAATACACCATATCCTCCAGATGATAAAAATTCATTTACTCTGCATAATCCCAAATCTCCTAATCTTATGAACTTATATTTTGAATTGTTATAATCAGTATCTACTTCAGTTATCATAAGGTTACCAGGATGAAGATCATGATGGATAAATCCTTTACTGTGAATGAATTCTAATCCCCTAATAAAAGAATTTAATAACCACAATCGTTCAATCCAAGGTAATGATTTATTTTGTTTAAGATAATCTCTTAAATTTCCATTTTTCATATATCGTAAAACTATTGCATACTCTAATGTCATTGGATCTTGAGTCATACCCAAAATTGATAAAACATATTTGTTTCGACATTGGAAATTTGCAATTAACTATATTCATGGAAAATATAAATAAAAATAAAAATATTATATTTAATAAAGCATATTGTTACATTGATGTATTTAATATTTACCTCTTTTAAAAATTCTGAACTGATTTCTTGTGAATTATTAAGTTTCTTCAAGGCAACCTTATTCGATTTATAAAATTCAAATAATTCTTCAGGCATATTTATCCATTCTGCTTTCCAAATAGTACCAAACCCTCCTTTAGCTAAATATTCTATATTCTTGAATTTACTATAATTTATCCATCTCCAAATTTCCCATTCTTTTGCATTATCATCTGATTGAGTCATTTGAATAATCTTATCAATTTCATCATTACCACTAGTCCATTTTGGCATTTTTATAAGTTCACAATTCGGACATGCATTATTTTGTAAATTTAATTCTTCACAATTATGGCATCTATTCTTTAATTTATTTTGATTTTTTATAATCTTTATAATCCCAATTTCATTTCGATGGCAATAACTAAGATTAATTTGTCCATCTTTACTTCCCCCTTCAGCTGATTTCAAGTACCATTGAAATGCTTTCTCTTCATCTTTTATGGTTCCAATTCCATTACAATAACAATTGCCAAGATTATTCTGTCCTTCACGGCATCCTCCTTCAGCTGATTTCATGTACCAATGAAATGCTTTCTTATAATCTTTTGGAGTTCCAATGCCATGTTGATAACAAATTCCAAGACTATTCTGTCCGTCATGATCCCCACCTTCAGCTGACTTCAAGTTCCACTGAAATGCCTTCTCTTCATCTTTTATGGTTCCAATTCCATCACGATAACACTTTCCAACATTTGCCTGTCCCAGATGGTTTCCTGCCTCGGCCGATTTCAAGTACCACTGAAATGCTTTCTTTTCATCCATTGTGGTTCCAATTCCAAATCGATAACAATATCCAAGGTTATTCAGTCCTTTAATATTTCCTCCTTCAGCTGATTTCAAGTACCATGGAAAGGCTTTCTCTTCATCTTTTGTGGTTCCAAATCCATTTAGATAACAATGGCCAAGGCTGAATTGTCCACTACTATTTCCTCCTTCAGCTGATTTCAAAAACCACAGGAATGCTTTCTCATTATCTTTTGAAGTTCCAATTCCATAATAATAACAATATCCCAGATTGAATTGTTTTATATGATTTCCCCCTTCAGCTGATTCCAAAAACCACAAAAATGTTTTCTCTCTATCTCCTTCAGTTCCAATACCATGTTGATAAAAATATTCAAGATTATCTTCAGCTAATTTCAAGTAACACTGAAATGCTTTCTCTTCATCTTTAGCGGTTCCAATTCCATGACGATGACAATGTCCAAGATTATTCAGTCCCTTAATATTTCCTCCTTCAGCTGATTTCAAGTACCACTGAAATGCTTTCTTTTCATCTTTTGTGGTTCCAATTCCATTTTGATAACAATATCCAAGATTGAATTCACCCCGATGGTTTCCTTCTTCAGCTGATTTCAAAAATGACTGAAATGCTTTATCTTCATCTCTTTTAGTTCCAATCTCATGTTGATAACAATATTCAAGATCATCTTCAGCTAATTTCAAGTAACACTGAAATTCTTTCTCTTCATCTTCCAGAGTTCCAATTCCATAATGATGGTGATATGCAGGTACATTCTGCCCTCTATTCTTGCCTCCTTCAACCGATTTTGCATACCACTGGAATGCTTTCTTTTCATCTTTTATGGTTCCAATTCCATTTTCATAACAAGATCCAAGATTATATTTTCCATCACTATTTCCCCTTTCAGCTGATTTTAAGTACCATTGGAATATTTTATCTTTATCTTCGGTTCCAATTCCATAGTGACGAAGGTCTTCCCGTCCTTCGTGATTTCTTCCTTCAGCTGATTTCAAGAACCACTGAAATGCTTTCTCTTCATCTTTTGTGGTTCCAATTCCATGGCGATAACAATATCCAAGATTATATTGCCCAAAATTATTTCCCCCTTCAGCTGATTTCAAGTACCACAGAAGTGCTTTCTCTTCATCTTCCATAGTTCCAACTCCATAATGAAGACAATATGCAAGACTTACTTGTCCATTACTATTTCCCCCTTCAGCTGATTTTAAGTACCACTGATATGCTTTCTTTTCATCTTTTGTGACTCCGGTTGCAAAGTAATAGCAATCTCCAAGATTATTCTGCCCTGAATGGTCTCCCCCTTCAGCGGATTTCAAGTACCAAAGAAATGCTTTCTCATCATTTTTTATGGTTCCAATCCCATGGCGATAACAATATCCGAGATTATTCTGTCCTAAAAGATTTCCTCCTTCAGCTGATTTCAAGTACCACTGAAATGCTTTTTCTTCATCTTTTGTGGTTCCAATTCCATCATTATAACAAGATCCAAGATTACATTGCCCAGTACTATTTCCCCCTTCAGCTGATTTCAAGTACCACAGAAATGCTTTCTCTTCATCTTTTATAGTTCCAATTCCATCATTATAACAATTTCCGAGACTATTCTGTCCAGTAGTGTTTCCTCCTTCAGCTGATTTCAAGTACCACTGAAATGCTTTCGCTTCATCTTTTGTGGTTCCAATCCCATGGCGATAACAATATCCAAGATTATTCTGTCCATTATTATCTCCCCCTTCAGCTGATTTCAAGTACCATAGAAATGCTTTCTCTTCATCTTTTGTGGTTCCAATTCCATGTCGATAACAATATCCAAGATTATTCTGTCCATTATTGTCTCCTCCTTCAGCTGATTTCAAGTACCACTGAAATGCCTTCTCTTCATCTTTTATAGTTCCAATTCCATCATTATAACAATATCCGAGAATATTCTGTCCAGTAGTGTTTCCTCCTTCAGCTGATTTCAAATACCACTGAAATGCTTTTTCATGATCTTTTGCGGTTCCAAATACATAATGATAACAAAATCCGAGATTAACCTGTCCTACACAGCATCCTCCTTCAGCTGATTTCAAGAACCACTGAAATGCTTTTTCTTCATCTTTTGTGGTTCCAATCCCATTTTGATAACAAGATCCAAGATTATTCTGTCCTAAAATATTTCCCCCTTCAGCTGATTTTAAGTACCACTGATATGCTTTCTTTTCATCTTTTGTAGTTCCAATTCCATAACGATAACAATGTCCAAGATTATTTTGTCCCGGATGGTTTCCTCCTTCGGCCGATTTCAAATACCACTGGAATGCTTTCTCTTCGTCTTTCAGAGTTCCAATTCCATGGTAATGACATTTTTCAAGTTCGAATTGTCCATCATTATTTCCCTCTTCAGCTAATTTCGAGTACAACTGAAATTTCTCTTTATCTTTTGTCATTCCGATTTCACTGTAACATACATTTTCCATTATGCGAAGACTTTTCTGTACTAAACTTTATTCAAATTATTAGATTTCAAAGTTCTATTCTTTTAAATTTGAAATGGAATATAAATTTTAAATGTAATGAAGTTATTAAATAAAAGGTTATAAGAAGGAATTCACTTTAGTTTATTATACTGCGTAAGAATAAGAAAATTATGAATAATATTGATGTTAAAGTTATAAATATAAATTTACAATTGAATTTTATATTATGTGGAATTCTTTGTTTGCTAAAATTGGCACAAATTTCTAAAATTAGAAGTATAATTAACGTAGGACGTCTACATCAAAGCTTGCATTGTCTGTTACAAATTTTGATCTACATGATATTAAAGACGTGACTGTAAATTAAATTTAATAAAATTGAATTGCGCTGCGCTTGTTACTAATAAATTAAATTGATTTGTTTTTCTATTGATTATCATTTTTATATTAGTCTAAAAGTAGATTGTATTTACATTACATTTTATTGCTTTTACAAAATTGGATTTCAAAAAAAAACATATCGATTGTAAAATATAAATAAATTTTCTTGATTCATAATTTCTTCTTTTTTTAAAAAAAAAAGAATTCTCATATTCGTTGATTTTTTTAAAAAAAAATGATGATAGTCATAGTGACTTTATTTTATAGAATTGCTCTTTATAAACAATTAATTTTCGCACTTCACACAATTAAATTTGATGATCAACAACAGAAAAAAATAAATTTTATTAATTATTTACAAAGAAAATATATAAAAAAATTCTATAAAGTTTTAAGAAAAAAATGGAATTTAAATTGAAATTATAAGTCAATAATTATTTTAGGTGATGTCCAAGTTATAACATCTCTGCTTCTATTAAAATTACCATAAGTTTTTAAAATTTTAATGATAAATCTATAACTTCCATCTGGTACGAGGGTATTACCTATGAAACCAAACCAATCAAAAATATGTTGATCGAAACCAACAACGTCACCATTTCTTCCTAAAAATGTAGAATCATAAATAACTCCAACTTCTTTGTTTGTTTGTGAATTTATTAATGTTACTTGTACTCTTCTTGAACCAAATCCCAATACATAATATAAAGAAGGTGAATCACTATTACTTTCACCTAAATTGGCAAGTGTAAAAACTGCACTTTGAACTAGATCAGTTTGAGGATGAGTACCATTAAAAGTTGCTACAAAAGGTTGACCGGGTAAAGGACTTAAAACTGGAATATCACTAAGATCGCCTTTTAATCCAAGATAAGGTATGGTATGTAATTGATTAGTTGAACAGTCTTTGACTCCTATGTAACCAGAAAATAATCCTAAATCTTTTGCCTTTAATTGACTGGGAGGTTTTATGGTTATAGTAATTTTCTCTGTTTGTTGTGGTCTTAATGTAACTTTAACCGTGGAAAATGTTACTTGTGAACTAAAAGAATCATATATTAAATTGGTTTGGGAAGCTAAAACATTATTGAAAAATCCTCTAACTGATACTGCTGGAATATGTGACATTTGATATTTAACTGTTTGTTTTCCAATATTGGTAATAGTAAAAGTTTGAGTATAATTAGCACGTACGGTATCATTAAGTGCAAATCTTCCAGGTGAAATTAAAGTTGTCATTTTAATAGCATTTTCTATATTTACTATTCCACCCCCTTGTTTGGCAGTTGAATAAGGCATACGAAATCCGGTCATTTTAATTGGAGATGAGGTATATGTAAAAATGTCACGAATTTGTTTGGGATTTTTTTTTAATGATGATATTCCTCTAATTTTAAGATTTTCAATATAAAGTGCAGTTACTCCTGATGCATAAGCAGCTGATAGTGAAGTACCAGATAACGTTGCATAAGAATTCAAGAAGGTAGGATATGTACTAAAAATACGACCACCGGGAGCCAAAATATCAGGTTTTAAATCCATTTCAAAAGTTGGACCCCAAGAAGAACTAACGGACGGTAATCCAGAAACTAAATTTGTCACCACAATTGTATCATTAGGGAAACGTACGGTAATTGATCTACCAAGATTACTAGGATCTAAAATCAGACCGACTAAGAATTCTCCATCGGCTTTTGAAATAAAAGCACTTGGTATATTTGTTCCAGATACATCTAAAGCAAAGGGTTGAGTGTCATCATTATTATAAAATATTACACCTAATGCACCAGCAGCTTCAGCATTCAAATTTTTTGGGGTAAAAAGACATCCACCTCGTCGAATTAAAACATATGAACCAGTAAAATTCCCTTGAAGTGGAGAACAAGCATCATTTTCCGGGTTAGAACTATTATTTGAAAGAACTAATTTAAGTGGTCCAAGGGTATTTACATTATATCTAAGTGTTACTTGGGTAGTTGTATAAATAATTTTCCTATCAGTACAACAACTTGTAAGTAAATAGTACGAAAGGAACTTAGTATTTTCTACTGAACCAACAGTTATTACATTAATTGAAGAATCAGGAGATCCACTAGAAAATAATCCTGTAGCACCGTTATTAGGAGCCGCTACAATAACAGTTATACCATTATTTGATAATCTTGAGACAGCTAAACTGACAGGAGTTTCAGACCATGAAGCAAAAGGTGTTCCGATAGAAAGATTAATAACATCCACTTTTTCAGCTTCAGCCAATTGCAAAGCTTTAAGTATTAAATCATCAGTGGTTGCATCATTGCAGACATTTATTCTGTACATTCCAATTGTTGCTAAATATGATTGATAAATATGTGTAAAAATTGATATCAGATATATTTGATAGTTAATGACAGAATGATAGAATGACATGAGACGAAATGAACAATTACCTTTAGGAGCAACCCCAGTAAAATTGAAAACCTTATCCTCAGCAGCAATAATCCCTGTAATATGAGTACCGTGACCATTACATGTTTCTAATGGATCATTATCAGGTATTGGATTATAAACGTCGCCTGATCCCACCAGATCAAATCCAAAAGAAATTTTACATCCAGTTCCAAAACAACCACCAAGTGCAGGATGCTTATAATCAACTCCATTGTCAATAATTGCAATCTTGTTAATATTATATAAATTAGTATAGATACGATTTATTAATTAGTAGTTGTACAAATAAAAATAAATGAGAGATAAAAATAAAAATAAAAGAAATAATTACCTTTACACCTTTTCCACTTAAATTATTTATTTTTTGAGCATTGGCTACTCCGGTAATATCATCAGAAAAAAGTACTCGAAATTCTGAATGTAAATTCTAAAATATTAATAATAATTATAAAATATATATAAAATATAAGTAATATTAAAAAATTAATAAAATAATTATCAAAAAATGATCGCAAACAATAGTAAAAATACATTACATTAGGATAACATTTAATTATTCCCGGTAATTTTTTAACTTTTTCAATATCGTTATTGTTTTCAAAAATTAACGAACAACCGTTAATAATTCCCGTTAAATCTTCTCGAAATTTATATTTAATCGCATTATCATCGCATAATTTTTTTACTCCATTTGCACCATCTTGATGTATGATAATAAAACTATTTTTAAGTTTATCGGTATCTCGCGCACTTGATACATTTATCAAAAATATTGATAAAAATATCGATAAGTAAATGATAATTGAAGTAATATCTTTTAATTTCATTTTTATTTATGTTTTTTTTTTTTAAAAAAAAAAAAGAAAAGAAAAGAATATCAATTATATATATATATATATTTATTTATTTATCTAAGAGAGAAATTTTATTTAAGAGGAAACTTTCAATGAGAACATACGACTAACACTAGACGACGATGCCAGATTTTTATTGCTTTTTCGAAAATTCAAAATTGAATTCATTGTAATACAATTAATACAATTAATACAATTTAAGGTGGGTAACATTTTTTTTAAAAACTTTATTATTTATTTATTTATTTTCTTTTCGTACATAAAAAATAAACCATTAAAAACAAATTCAAAAATTTCATTATAACACAAAAAACGGCGCAAAAAGAAACACGGGGAAGGGATTGGTTATCCCATTTTAGGGAAAATAAATATATTACTATTGATCCAAATTTGTNTAAAAATATCGATAAGTAAATGATAATTGAAGTAATATCTTTTAATTTCATTTTTATTTATGTTTTTTTTTTTTAAAAAAAAAAAAGAAAAGAAAAGAATATCAATTATATATATATATATATTTATTTATTTATCTAAGAGAGAAATTTTATTTAAGAGGAAACTTTCAATGAGAACATACGACTAACACTAGACGACGATGCCAGATTTTTATTGCTTTTTCGAAAATTCAAAATTGAATTCATTGTAATACAATTAATACAATTAATACAATTTAAGGTGGGTAACATTTTTTTTAAAAACTTTATTATTTATTTATTTATTTTCTTTTCGTACATAAAAAATAAACCATTAAAAACAAATTCAAAAATTTCATTATAACACAAAAAACGGCGCAAAAAGAAACACGGGGAAGGGATTGGTTATCCCATTTTAGGGAAAATAAATATATTACTATTGATCCAAATTTGTTTATCAACTTTGAATAGTGTTGTCATTGTGTTCCTTGACCATTGTGTAGTAATCAATCACGGTATCATTAACCAACAGAAAAGTCCTCATTGTCATTTACATTTTAAAAATGCCGATTTTGTTATTCAAGACGATGGATATTATTATGATGATATTGATGCTATGCTATTATTATTATGATGATATTAAAATTCACGTAATTTATGAATTCCTCACGTGTTTAGTTTAATGTCAAAATATCTTTTATCACTTTCATTACCTCTTAATTTTATTTCATTATTTTTTTTTTTTTGCGAATAAATACAGAAATAGATAATTATGAAGATATTTTTTAATTTCGCTTACAAAACTTTAGTCAGTAATTTTCAACTTCGTAACACGAACACGCCACGCATAAAGATACATAATTTTGCATAAGGAATGTATGGAATGTGATATTGAAGGTGAGAGCGCACGTTACAATAGCAGCAGCTAAAACCACACACAAGATACACAAATTCAAAAACGTAGTAAGTAGGTCCAAAATAAAGCTGTGTATGAAAATATTAAGCGAGAGAAACATTTTAGACAATGCGCGTCAAAATGACAGATTAATTCAATCAAATTTTTTTTTTCACTTTTGAATTGCAGAACTTTTTGAACACCTTCATTAATGTGTTCGACATTTTTTTCAGGACACAAAGCCGTATATTTTATCATTGACCTTCTTTGTGCGCTTGTCAATTTTACTACAGGAAACCTTTGATCCTATATAATTTTGAATTAAAAAAAATATATATCTAACCATAATGAATTAAATCGATGTATATCAAGCTGTAATGAATAAACTGCAAATTTGGAAAATTGATACAGATTGGAAAAACAAAGAAAAATTAAACTCTCTTATGGTAATGGTATTAATGATATCAATGTGAAGTATAAAAGTAGATTTTTTTTATTGATTAAAAGGGTTTTTTTTTCTATTGACAAACAGGTTTCACATTAATCATCGTATTAATCCAGTAAACCGCTAACCTGGATCTTCGAACAATAAACATTTGAAATTATAATAAACTCAAATAAAGGCTGAAAATTCCTGATTTGCCTTAATTAAAATTTTTATTGATAGTTATAAATATTTTCTATAGAAATTCAAATGCAGTATACAAATAAATATGCGCCCCTTTAAAGGGAAATTCTAATGAAATATATATATAAAAAGGAAAGAATAAATAATGGTCTCCCAAAAAGGATTAACTGAATGAAAATACCCTGCATGTATCAAATTGCAACACAACACACGAAAACACAAATTATCATGTGTTTTTATTATAAAAAGAGAATTAAATAGATTGTAATACTATCCTTGGGTTAAATATAATTTTAAGTTTCTAAATATAATCTTGGAGAAATATTCATAGACATTAATTCTTGAAATAACATTTTACAAGCATAAGGTATTTGAACGAGAGAAACCTATTATTAAATTTATTAAATAATAAATTAAAAAAATAAAGTTAAATAATGATAAAGTAAAATGAAAGTTAATAAAATAAATAAAAAAAATAAAAAATAAATAAATAAAAAATAAAATAAAAATAAAATAAAAAATAAAATTAAAAATAAAATAAAAAATAAAATAAAATAAAAAATAAAATAAAAATAAAAAATAAAATAAAAATAAATGAAATAAAATGAACGTACCCTTACGGAATTTTTACAAATTCTACATTCATAAATTCCTTTTGAAATATTTGCCAAAGCCATTAAACCACATAAATCACATACATGCATATAAAAAGGATCTGAAACATCAAATAATCGTTCCTTTAAGAATAATGCAGTTCCGTGAGATATCATACAATCTCTTTCCATTTCACCAAAACGTAAACCTCCATCTCGATTACGTCCTTCAACTGGTTGACGAGTTAAAATATTGAGAGGACCTCGAGCACGAGAACTAATTATTTTAATTCAATTGATTATTAATATATTTAAATATTAAAATACAAATAAATAAATAAATAAATAAATATAAATATATATATATTTACTGAATTTTATCATGAACCATATGTTTCAACCGTTGATAATAAGTTGGACCAATGAAAACGCGTGCTTCTAATTTTTTTCCAGTGTATCCATTATACATGATTTCATTACCATAAGGATTATGCCCTAATTCTTTTAGTTTTGATGAAATTGAATCTACTGTCACGTCTGTAAAAGGTGTAGAATCGCCTTCATTTCCTGTAAGAACTACTAACTATTAAATTAAAATAATTATTATTAATATAAAGATTATAATTTATTTTATATATTTATATATTTATATATTTATCTGTTAAACCAAGTTGATAAATATATATATATATGTATACAATTACCTTGCCAAGTAAACATTCAATTAAATGACCTACAGTCATGCGACTTGGAATAGCGTGAGGATTTATTATTATATCAGGAATTATGCCTTCACAAGTAAAAGGCATATCTTCTTGACGATATAAAATACCAATAGTTCCTTTTTGTCCGTGCCTACTGGCAAATTTATCTCCCATCTCAGGAATTCGAGTATTTCTAACTCGAACTTTAGCTGATTTTAATGCATCTTGATCTGAAGTAATAACAACATGATCCACAAATCCTGCTTCAGAACGTCGTAAAATTGTTGATAAATTTCGATATTTTTGATAAGTTCCTCTTTGACCTAACATAGCATCCTCCGGAGTAAGAATTGTGGTTTTTCCAATTAAAATATCACCTTCTGTTACAGGCATTCCAGGTGAAACAACTCCATCGTCATCAAGTTTCTCGGCACTACCAAATCTTAATCCAACTGTATCACTATATGTTGGCTTCATTATTTCATCATAACTTACTACTCCCTTTCTTTTTTCATTTTCTTGATAATTTCTAAAGATAAAACTTCTAAACATTCCTCTATCAACACTATCTTGATTCATAATTATAGAATCTTCTTGATTATAACCTTCATAACAAAGTATAGCAACAATTGCATTATGACCAGCAGGTAATTCCCGGAATTTAAGATATTCCATAACTTTAGTAGTCACTAAAGGTTTTTGAGGATAATATAATATATGAGCAACTACATCCATTCGAGATTGAAAATTTGTTGCGTACATTCCCATTGCTTGTTTTCCCATTGCTGCTTGATATGTATTACGTGGGGATTGATTATGATCAGGGAAAGGAATAAGACTTGCTGTAACTCCTAATATCATGCTAGGATGAATTTCACAATGTGTCCATCTATTAGTATATACCGTTGGTTTTTTGGCTCTATCTATCCAACTATGGGGTCGGGTTGGAGGTCCAATTCTCATAGATTCATAAGCAAATCCTACTCTTGAATCTTTCAATTCTTCCGGTGTCATACAAATTAAAGCAAACTCTTCTTCTTCTGCATCAAGATATTCAATAAATCCATTATATATTAAATTTTCCCAGTCAAAATTATTCCTTTTTTTATTATGTGGTTTTTTAAGTATTCTTTTTATTTTCAATCTCGAATCTCTTACCACGAATAATGGTCTGCAAACTCGTCCCGGATCAGAATATATTCTTATTTCTTTAGAACGTATATCATTGACTATACTGACGTCATGATTAAAATCTCCACATTTTTTTAATTCCTTTAATGTATTATATAAAAGTTCATCATTATGAGTAATTCCAATCCAACTACCATTTACTAAAACTTTAGTAGCTAAATGTATATCAGGATGTATATTAATTTGTGAATCTAAAAGTCCTGTAGCATGAATATGTTCAATTATTAAACTGTTTAATGATCCCACAGAAATGTATGCCATTAAAGATAAATTTTTCATAAGTCCACAAGCTTGTCCTTCCGGAGTTTCCGCGGGACAAACATAACCCCAATGAGTATTATGTAGGTAACGAGGTCTAGTGACTTTCCCACCTCGAGAAACTGGTGCATTACATCTTCTTAAATGAGATAAAGTAGATGCATAGGTAAATCGATTAAGTACTTGAGCAACACCCGATTTAGATTGCATCGCTCTTTTAGCATCACCCCAATTACCAGTTCCCAATGAATATCTCATTCCATTTGTTATCGTTTGTGATTTAATAATCATCTCAAGATTGATTTCACGTTTTTCTGCTAACATCTATAAAAATAAAAATAAAAATATTTACTTTATTTACGCGTGTTACCTTGATAATAAAGGTCAGGTTTGTTTATTAAAAAAAAAGATATTTATTATATTACCTTCTTCATTAGAATTGTCATATCTTTAACCATTTTTTTAAAGAGATTATTGAATAAATTTGATAATAAAGCACCAGCAAGATCCAATCTCTTTTTTCCAAAATGATCACGATCATCTAATGGTCTTCTTTCCAGAGCACATAATAAAAGTTGACGAATCATATAACCCAAGAAATATGCCTTTTGTTTTTCGAATTCAAAAGTTTCTCCTAAATGAGGAATAAATTCTTTTTCTAAAATTCTCTTGGCCAATCTATTTTATTTGAATAGTATTTATTTAAAATGTGGATATTTAATCTTTTTTAATTTATCTATTAAAAAAAATATCATAAAAATGATTACATACGCGATACGTTTTTCTTGAGGAATACCTGGCGAAGCAGCTCTTCTGCCAATATAATCTAATGCCATCTAATTTTTTTTTTTTTTTTTTTTTTTTTTTTTTTATTTTTTTTTTTTTTTTTTTTTTTTTTTTTTTNTGATAATAAAGCACCAGCAAGATCCAATCTCTTTTTTCCAAAATGATCACGATCATCTAATGGTCTTCTTTCCAGAGCACATAATAAAAGTTGACGAATCATATAACCCAAGAAATATGCCTTTTGTTTTTCGAATTCAAAAGTTTCTCCTAAATGAGGAATAAATTCTTTTTCTAAAATTCTCTTGGCCAATCTATTTTATTTGAATAGTATTTATTTAAAATGTGGATATTTAATCTTTTTTAATTTATCTATTAAAAAAAATATCATAAAAATGATTACATACGCGATACGTTTTTCTTGAGGAATACCTGGCGAAGCAGCTCTTCTGCCAATATAATCTAATGCCATCTAATTTTTTTTTTTTTTTTTTTTTTAATTATTTATTAAATTATAATAATTATAATATTTGTGAAATTATGACTCAGATAAATAAGATTTATTTACTCGTTTTGTTTGTATTATAAATCCTTCTCCAAGACATGGTTTTACTACTTCAGTGAATTCTTCATCCGAAAGTGCACCGATAAGTTGTAAAATATCTTGTTCATTTGAAATTCCCAGAGCAACAAATAAAATTTTCACCGGAATATCTTTTTTGAGAAATGGTACAGTGGCATGAATGTATCGTTCGGAATCATCTAAATCTCCGGATTTTGATAATAATTTAAGAGTGAAGGTTCTAATAGCCAATCCTTTTTCACCCGAACTTCTAATTTCGGCCGAATAAGCATATGGTGATGATGGTTGTTTCTTGAAAACAAATATTACATTATTCGCTAATCTTTCTTGAGCGATTAAAACTTTTTCTGAACCATTTATGATGAAATAACCTCCCTATTAAAAATATATTCGTATTCACTTATTTATATTTATATTTATATTTACATTTATATTTACATATATTTATATTTATTTATTTAAAGAATTAATATACATAACATATTTATTATTATATTTACCTGATCATAAGGGCATTCATTAAATTCGGTTAATTGTTCTTCGTTTAAGTAATACAACGAACAATATGATGACCTCACCATTACGGGAATCTAAAAGAATTTAAGTAAACCAAATTTTTAAGTATTTATTTAATTAAATGTATTAAATGTATTAAATTGATAATTTAATAATTACTTTTCCAATTAAAATATTTTGCCAAGGAGTAAATTTTTCACGTTCATCACATATTGCATTAAAATTAGGGTCATCTTCACAAGCAATTGCTGTACCAAGTCTTGATTTTATAAAAAGTGGAGATGCGTATCTATGAAAATAAAAATAAAAATAAAAATAAAACAAAAATAAAAAATAAAAATAAAAATAAAAATAAAAAATAAAAATAAAAAATAAAAATAAAAAACAAAAATAAAAATAAAAATAAAAATGAAAATAAAAATAAAAATAAAATAAAAAATAAAAATAAAAATAAAAAATAAAAATAAAAAATAAATAAAAATAAAAATAAAATAAAAAATAAAAATAAAAATAAAAAATAAAAATAAAAAATAAATAAAAATAAAAATAAAACAAAAATAAAAATAAAAAATAAAAAATAAAAAATAAAAATAAAAAATAAAAATAAAAATAAAAAATAAAAATAAAAAATAAAAATAAAAATAAAAAATAAAAATGAAATTACGTGAGATTTCTTAGACGTGCTTCTTGAGGATATAATCTTATTACAGATCCGTCAGATTCCGTAATAGTTGGTCTACTAAAAAGCAAAACATCAAATTCTACTCTCAAGCGTTTCTAAATAAATTATGAAAATATAGTCATACATGTCAATATTAAAAAAAAAAAGGACAAAAAATGATAAATATGTATGTGTAGTGTACTAACGCAAATTCTTCTCCCTTTATTATCAACACCTTCCGCATGCATTAAAACCACTTCTTTATTTTGTTCAATTATATCTTGTAAACCATTTTGTATAAATTCATCATACGAATCGAGTTGTTGACGAACGATACCACGTTTTTCAAAAAATGATGAAATAACTTTCCAACATTCATCTTGTGAAATATCTACTTTATCTTCGTCATCGTCGTTTTCATAATATTGATCTGTATTTTCATCTAAATAAAATAAATTTTTAACGTATGTAAGTAAGTGAGTGAGAGAGAGTGAATGAGTGAGTGAGAAGTGTACGTAAATAGATAAAATCAAAGTGTTATTTACCATCGTCGGTCAGAATTTCACTATCAAAACTTGAAGCTTCATATTCATTTTCATAAAAATCATTTTCAGGTGATAACATAAAGCTATCTGAATCAAAACTTGCAAAATTCATTTTTTATTTATTACAAAATCAAATCTTTTAAACAAAATAAGAAAAAATAATGTAAACATTAATATCTTTATATTTTTTATATAATTTATATTATTTAATTAAATATTTGTCATCAAATTTTTACATTACGCTATCTTCGATGACTAAAAAATACATCATATTCAATCTATATATCTCAATAAAGTGATATTTACAACCCATTTATAATTATTCTTAAATGTTCAATTGAATAGAATAACATATAATGTGTTGATGCCTTCACGAGTAGTCTTCAGATGAATCTTCTCACTAGAAAGAAGGTTGATTTTTATAACATGAATAAGATGATTAATATACTAGTGCTACTAGTTGTATCATTACAAAAAGCAAAGGAGCAAACGAATGTTCTCTAATTTATTAATCAGATTGTTCAGAAATTATTTTTCTTCTATTTTTTGTTTTGTTTTCTTTTTCTTGGTTCAATTAAAGTTCTTTTGCTGGTTATTATTTTCTTACTTCTTGATAAATTCATTTCTATCTAAATATTCTTAAATAGCTTTGGTATCATTTGTCTTGAAAATATAGGTGCGATTTTTTCTCCTTTTTCTTCAAAGTATTTCCGATTGTACTAATACTAATATAGGGAGAATCTTACCTATATATAATTTTTAATTATTTGGAAAATAAATAAATATATTTATATTTGCTATTTTATTTTTGCAAGCCTATTTAATACGAAATATTAGTAAAAACCCGAATTTATATATGTTAATGAAAACACAAACAGTTAGATGTGCAACTTCAATTTTAGAATTTTAGTTTTATTACAAATAATATGAAGTGTCAAATATAAATAATATAAATGACCAGCATTT
Source organism: Diversispora epigaea (assembly GCA_003547095.1). Taxonomy (NCBI): domain Eukaryota; kingdom Fungi; phylum Glomeromycota; class Glomeromycetes; order Diversisporales; family Diversisporaceae; genus Diversispora; species Diversispora epigaea. The sequence goes on from PQFF01000426.1 coordinate 107,496, forward strand.
AAAATTCAACAGCAGTAGTAGTATAATTTTCACATCCTTATAAGCATATAAAGTGAATTCCTTATAACCTTTTTAATTAACCATCATGTTTAAATTTTTATTCCATTTCAAATTTTTTTAATAAAGAGAATAATTCAATATTTTATTAAAGTTTCGACAGAAAATCTTTACAAAAATGGAAATTATATGTTACAATGAAATTGAAACGGCCAAAGATGAAGAGAAAGTATTTCTGTGGTACTTGAAATCAGCTGAAAGGGGAGATAATGCTGGGCAATGTAATCTTGGAAATTGTTATTGCAATGGAATTGGAACCACAAAAGATGAAAAGAAAGCATTTCAATGGTACTTGAAATCAGCTGAAGGGGGAGATAATAATGGGCAATTTTATCTCGGATATTGTTATGAAAATGGGATTGGAACCACAAATGATGAAAGGAAAGCATTTCTGTGGTACCTAAAATCAGCTGAAGGGGGAAATCATATGGGACAGAATAATCTTGGATATTGTTATGATAATGGAATTGGAACCACAAAAGATGAAAGGAAAGCATTTCTGTGGTACCTAAAATCAGCTGAAGGGGGAGATCATTTGGGACAGAATAATCTTGGATCTTGTTATCACAATGGGATTGGAACTACAAAAGATGAAGAGAAAGCATTTCAGTGGTACTTGAAATCAGCTAAAGGGGGATATACTTATGGGCAACGTAATCTTGGAAATTGTTATCAATGTGGGATTGGAACCACAAAGGATGAAGAGAAGGCATTTCTATGGTACTTAAAATCAGCTGAAGGGGGAAATCATCTGGGACAGAATAAGCTTGGATCTTGTTATCGAAATGGGATTGGAACCACAAAAGATGAAAGGAAAGCATTTCTGTGGTACCTAAAATCAGCCGAAGGGGGAGATAATAATGGACAATGTAATCTTGGATATTGTTATGATAATGGAATTGGAACCACAAAAGATGAAAAGAAAGCATTTCGGTGGTACTTGAAATCAGCTGAAGGGGGAAATCATTTGGGACAGAGTAATCTTGGAAATTTTTATCAACATGGGATTGGAACCACAAAAGATGAAGAGAAAGCATTTCAGTGGTACTTGAAATCAGCTGAAGGGGGAGATCACAGAGGACAGAATAATCTTGGAAATTGTTATTATTATGGTATTGGAACCTCAAAAGATGAAAAGAAAGCATTTCGGTGGTACTCAAAATCAGCTGAAGGGGGAAATAGTAATGGACAATTTAATCTTGGATTGTATTATCAATATGGTACAACAAAGGATGAAGAAAAAGCATTTCAATGGTACTTGAAATCAGCTGAAGGGGGAGATAACAATGGACAATGTAATCTTGGATTTTGTTATCAACATGGGATTGGAACCACAAAAGATGAAGAGAAAGTATTTCTGTGGTACTTGAAATCAGCTGAAGGGGGAAATAGCATAGCACAATTTAATCTTGGATATTGCTATGAAAATGGAATTGGAACCTTAAAAGATGAAGATAAAGCATTTAAATGGTACTTGAAATCTTCTGAAGAAACACAAATTTCAATTGAATATTGTTACCGAAATGAAATTGGAATACAAAGTAATACACGTAAACTTATAGAAATGCCAAAATGGACTAGTGGTAATGATGAAATTGATAAGATTATTCAAATGACTCAATCAGATGATGATGCAAAAGAATGGGAAATTTGGAGATGGATAAATTATAGTAAATTCAAGAATATAGAATATTTAACTAAAGGAGGGTTTGGTACTATTTGGAAAGCTGAATGGATTGATATGCCTGAAGAGTTATTTGAATTTTATAAATCAAATCAAGTTGCCTTCAAGAAGCTTAAGAATTCACAAGAAATTAGTTCGGAATTTTTAAAAGAGGTAAATATTAAATATCAATATTTTGATCTAATATAATTTATATTTTTGATTTTTTATAAATATAGTTAATTGCAAATTTCCAATGTCGAGATAAATATGTTTTACCAATTTTGGGTATAACTCAAGATCCAAAAACAAAAGAATATGCAATAGTTCTACGTTATATGAAAAATGGAAATTTAAGAGATTTTCTTAAACAAAATAAATCATTATCTTGGATTGAACGAATATGGTTATTAAATTCTTTTATAAGGGGATTAAAAGTAATTCATAGTAAAGGGCTTATCCATCGTGATCTTCATCCTGGCAACCTTATGATAACAGAAGTACATAACAATTCAAAATACAAATTCATAAGATTAGGAGATTTAGGATTATGCAGATTCGCAAATGAAGTATTTGATAAACATCAATACACACAAGCCTCGGATATTTATAGTGTTGGAATTATTATGTGGATAATTTCAACAGGAATAATACCATTTGCTAAAAGAGCATATGATTCAGAATTGGCAGCTGATATTTTCAATGGACTTCGACCCCAAATTAATAGAGGCACACCTCAATGTTATGTAGAATTAATGGAAAAATGTTGGCACAAAGATCCAACAAAGCGTCCAAATGTTGGAATGATTTTTGATACATTAGAAAAATGGATTGATGAATTGATGTTTAATGAAAAAACAGAGCATTCATTTATGTTTTTAAATGCAGATCAAAAAATGCAAGATGAAGATTTTGAATTATCATCCGCTGAAACTACTCATTCTGAGGCATACCTTATAAGCCATCTTTTACCTCCACTATCACATATTCAACCTTCTTCTATTTTAAAATTTGATATAAATAAAATGAATTTTAATAATAATTAAATTAAAATTTGTTCAAATTACTTTATGCAACTGAAATTTTAAACAAATCTTACTTAACTGAAATTTCTTAATTATTGTGTTTTTAAATCACTTCACTTTGATCAGTTCTGTTTAAATTATTTTTTGAAAATTTAGCTTTTATTATATACATATGTTTACAAATCAGATATAAATTTATTATAAAATTAAAATCTAGAAATCAATTCTATCTAACTAATTTACAATTTTTATTAATTCACCACACCATTTCAAAATTCATATATTTATCAAATTGATGTGAAGAAATTAAAAGTTTTAACATAACATTTCTTTAATTAATTGCATACACAATGTAAGTACTTGTATTTATTTTATTATGATAATAATTTAGAATATAGAAAATTTTAATATTTCAACAAATAAAAGTCATTTTCACACGAGGCGAAGTTAATTCTGAGTCTCAAATACAAATTAATTGTATATTTAAATATTATAAAAACATTTTTTTAATAGTCAACTTTACTTTCATAGAAAAATTTCTTTTGTAATAAATTACGTTTTAAATGGTTTTTTTGTAATCTTATTAATAAACAAGCAATGCAAGGAGGATGGGAAAGAAAAAAAATTCTTTAGTTAGTAAATTAATTAAATAAATGTTTTTCTTTCAATCTTCTTTTTTTGTTTTAAAAAAATGCCTTCACAATTTGTTACGTTGACCAATGTAATGAAAAATTTACAAAAACAGTAAAATGAAAATTATCTCTTTCAGAGTCATTTCATTTTAAAAAAAAGACGGAAATATATATAGCATTAAATAGATTTAATAATTGGGATAATATTAAAATTAAATGAATCCATGATAAAAGAATATGAAAGATTAGAAACAAAACATCTATTTCTAGACCACTGTAAAATAATAACTAGGTTTCTTAATCACTAATATATTTAAACGTTACATTACATTAAAGTTTTTTTTTTTAAAACGATCATGCAGCTTAGTTTATTAGTTAAACTTTCAGACCTATAAATCTATACAAAAGAATTATAATCGAATTATAGAATTATAGTACTAATGCTACTCATAATCTCAGGCGGCGACTCTAGAGCGTATCATAAGAAAAATCTGGACAAATATACGTTTTTTCTATTGTACAAAAATTACCTTCTATAAATGTATTCCCGAGAGAGGTGTATTTATTGAGTTGACTATTATTTATTTTATTTTCACTTCTTTTCGTTAAAAAACAAAACATAACAATAATATTATCTTATTTATACTAAAATTCCCATAAGAAAATCCGAAACTTCTATGCTGGGAATATGTTATTGTTAATGAATTAATGCCAAAAATGCTTTTTTATTTTGTAACTTAATATTTTATAATTGAAAAATAAACTTTATAATAATTACTCAATAAACCTTGAAAGTCAAAAGGTTTTTAAGTTGATCGATCAAGAAATTCGCAAAAATAGCATAATAAAACGATCAACGAATAAATAATAATTCTATTTATTGAATTTATTGAATTTATTGATTACAACATCGTGGCTCAATTATTTCTGTCACTTTCTTACCCAAACAAGATGGATAATATAATGTAATAAATACAAATATAAATATAAATACAAATATAAATATAAATATAAATATAAACATAATAAATATAAAACAAACACAATAAAAATAAAATAAACATAATAAACATAATAAAATATACAAATACATTCAAGAAAATTTACAATTAAGAAAAAAGAAAATATAAAGTAATTAATTATCACTAACACTAATACTATCTCCATGATTTAATAACATTTTCACATCTTTACAAAGTTCTGAAATTTCACATCGATCCTCGGGATTGGGTTTACACGCTTTGATTATCATATTAGATATACTATCTTTCGGGATCTCCTCCTTAATTCTAGCCTCAAATCCCCTACTAAGGGAATTAAAGGAATTTAAATCTTCCGTATTCTGATATAATAATTTTTTTGTATAAAGAAAGAAAAGAATTGCCCCCACACCAAATACGTCTTGGTTATATTCCGCATATAAAATTTCTTGATTGGTGTTGAAAAATTCCGGGGGTGCGAATCCAATCGTCAGAGCCTGTTGTTGAAAACCATTAATAACATCATCCTTAAATTTTACATGTTCCAGATCACAGATTTTGATGTTAATACTTGTATTTGTGTTTGAACGTTGGTGCTCACAAACGATATTCGATGGGCATATATCAGTGTGCACTACACCATGGTTATATAGAAATTGGACAGCCTCACAAATGTTGGAAAATAGTTGTAAGATATTTTGTAATTTACGAAACCTGTGATAAACATTATCCAAGCTTTCTCCAAAATTTTCTAATACTATGATTCCCCCTCCATCTTCATTTCTCTCGAGATCCGCCCATTTTACGATGTACTCCGATTTGAGGTTCCTGAGATGCTTGATTTCATTCGTGAAGCAAGACTGAAAAAAGTGTTCCTTGCAGACGAAATCGCTGTCGGTGAACAGATGCTTTGCTAGGTAGACGTGGTTTCTGTTTGCATCTTTATTAAAGGTCTTATGAGGTCCGGGAAGCACTGGGGACACAATAACATATCTTTGACAGATAATACGTAATGCACTATTTCGTCTTTTTATAGATCTAAAAGATTTTGATATAGAGGAAGGACTCGTGCTGTAATTCGAAGGAGAATTATATATATCACCCGTTTCACTGATCGAGTTATGTCGAGAATGATTAGGAGTCACTTCGATTGGCATTGTCGGTATTCTCTGCGGCCGTATTGGCGGATGCAATGGAATTGACATTGGCATTGGCATTGGCATATCTATAATATGTAGTTCTTCGCTACTTATGCTCTCTTTTTGTTCTAAACCTAAATATCAATAAATCCATGTTTGAATAATAGAAAAATATACAATAAAATATGATAAATCTTTCAATCATAAAATATATATATTAAAAAAGGAAACCACTTATTTAAACACTTACTTTCGGTTTCGGTTTCGATTGAAGGAGAGAAGGGATGTTGAGGATTGTAATTCATAAGTTCATTGACATCGTTGTTACGGTTTAAATATCCAAGTTTATCTCGAGTATTAAAGCTTCCGAGCTGCTTGACATTTGCTTCACTCAACTCACTCAACTCACTCAACTCACTCGGCTCCGTTTGAGTCTATAAAATGAGATGAGATTGTCAATTTATAAATCTAATCTTAATTTAGATAAAAAGTCTTCTGGAATCAAAAGAATAACATACGAGATTAATAAGTACTCCTTCTGTATTGGGAAGCAATTGTGAAGGGTTTAAAAATTTATGCATCGATATTTTCAATTTTGCCGTAGCGGCAAGGAAGTTGCCGGTGTAAAATGAGATTTCCGGAACTATATTATAATTAATAAACGAAATTAGAGATATCAATTATTTATTGGAAAAAGTCCTAATGGTAGTGGCAACGAATATAAATTAAGAATAATTATTAAATTACAATTCATGAAAAATTTATGAAAATTTTACCAGAAACTTGACCACCGTTCATGAGTTTTAACCAAAGATCCTCATCCTGGTTGTTAAAGAAAATCCGACGACTCCCAAATTCAGTATTAGAGTAGTACATTTGCAGTAGCAGCGAAAGATTAGGAGAAGCTACAACTGGGAGAATGATCCCATACTCGCATTCCTTTTCAGTAGTGTTGAAGTATTTTTCGGTGCTTGCCTTTTCGTTCCCAAGCATCGCCCGTAGGTGACCCTTATGCCCGTGAAGGTTTTTCCTGGTTTAAGAAAAGTTAAGAAGAGAGAAATAGATTAGAATGTGAATATTTAATTTTTTAAAGATTTAGTTTAAAAATTGATTTGATTAATCAATAACTACACTTTTATAATATCGATGATCATTATCCCAATTGTTTGTCCCATGAGGGACTCAAGTTCAATCTGCCGCATTTGCTCTCTGGGTGCTTCCATTGCGAGAAATATGAAGTATAATGATACCTCGCCGACTTTTGCTCCCTCCCGAGATAGTTCCAGTTGAACTTTTTAATCAAATAAATATTCATACCAATAAGAATTAAATTATTAGTCAAATAAAGATAAATAGATGATGACTAGACGATAATTAGAAAATAAATAGAGCATACTTTTTCTGCCTTTGCCTAAATCATTATCAGTCACTCTTTTATTAAGGGCGTCCTTGAGGGTGTCTTTAGCGGTACCCAAAAGAGTACCGACATCCCTCCCATCGCAACATGTCACCACAAATTCTTCGGCAACTTTTTTAACAGGAATGGTGATTGATTCAGTGCAATAAACTTTCTTTCTTTTATCTTGAGTTCTCTTGCTATTGATAATAAAAAAAATGAAAAACCATGAAAAAATGCATCAAGGAACCATCACCAATATTTAGGAATTCTTACAGTTGGGCAGATTTGGTATGTCCTTCGCCATCCCCATATTCAAATTTCAAAAAAATTTCTTTTTTTTGGGAGAAAAACGCAAATTTTGGGCCGATTAAGTTATCCAAAGTGCTATTATGTGTAAGACGTAAAAAAAAAATTGAACAAAAAAAATATATAAATATTGGATAAAAAGTAATGTTTTAGATGGATGAAAATTTTTATTATTATTACCATTTAATGTTTTTCACTACCAAAATTCCAATTTGCTCCTCCGTCATCATTGATAATATTTAATAAAAATAAAAAAAGATAATGATAAAAAAGACATGATAAACTTTTTTAACTTTAATTTATATAAATTATATGAAACGAAAGAACAAAAACAAAGAGCAGCTGTGCACACAAAATTAGTTACACTATTACAAACAAAGATTATTTAAAGTGCAATAATTAAATATTTGACTTTGCCACAGGTTTTTATAGAAGTATAAGATGATTGAAAAAACGGGTTTTTTTTGTTTACCACGCGTTGTAGCAAAGTTCATTGTTTTTTAATGGAGTGTTATCTCCATTAGCCGGTTTGTTGATTTGTTTCACGACTACACCTTGCATTGTCACTTATAATTGACTTAATACGGATGGGTTGTAATACATCAACAATAAGTATGACTACTATTTAGAATCAAGGCTCCATCGAACAATGCCCAAAGAAAGATTCTTCAAGTTCCAGTTTTACTATTTTAACAGTTGTACATCTCAGACTATACACGTTACCCAAATTATTTTTGGCATAGTAAAATAATTTGGGATTTGGCACTTTTTCTACAGAAATTTGGAATTTTGAAAAATAATTTGAGCAACATGTATACCTCAGACCCACCAATATTTTGAATTTTTCCATACCAGCTACATGTTTTGAAAGTATAGACTTCATTCTGGATAATAACATGAACTCCTAATTCTTTGGCCTTGAAGATTAAACATTGATAAATAATATGTCCAACAGAGCATTTTCCTAAGTCTTTTGTGTAATTTTTCTTGTCTAATTATTTATCATGTTTGATATTTCAAAGGAGGAATAATAATAGTATTAAATTCACAAGAAAAAAATGCAATTGGCATTTTGAGGTCAGACTAGTCCTTGTAGGCTAAGGCATAAAGGTGTTTACCTGGAACTCAGATAACACTAAACTATTTCCTGAGATCACACTTAGAGATAGTTTTACTATTGTAGATGAGTGAGTAGCTAGTTAAAATTAATACTATAATTTAATTCTTTAATTTAGATTATAGGTCTGTAAAGTTTAATTAATAAACTAAGCTGCATAATCACAGTGTTTTATAAAAAAAAAATTAAATTAAATAAATTAAACAATAAATCTTTTTTTAATGAAATTATTGACATATAATTATTACTTTTTTCCACTTGATAATTTATCTTAATTGCTTGACCATATATTCTATGCACTACTATAATTGAATCTTGATCTAGTATTCTGTCTTTCATAATTCTGTATTTGACTTTTTGAGTTTTATAAATTTATGCTTAAATTAAATACTAGAGGATGCTACATTTTTATATTATTTGATGTATACTACATCAGTAAATTTTTTTAAATGTAATCCTTTGAAGTATTTCACTCCAATAACCTTCAAATACCTCCAACATAAATGTAATATTTACAAAGGTTATTGGTACCAAAAACTTTCATTTTATTAATAAAACGTAATACTGTGGAAGTTATTGATATTAATAACCTTCAATAACCTTCATTTTATCCACTGGTCGAATAAACAAAAATCAAAACCCTATTAATGGCAAAAATATACATAAATCGGACATCCTATTTGTGAAAATTCATAAATCTGAAATTCCTATTCATAAATCAGAAAAAATTAACTGCCTATATTTAATAAATATTAGCAAATTTAGCCATTAATCAGAATCCTATTCATGATAAACCATCCTATTTTTTTTTTATTTGACCAATGATCATAATAAACGTAATATTTGTGAAGATTATTAGTCCAATAACCTTTAATAACCATTGAAAATGAAATTATTACAATAATCTTCATTATAAAAAATTTCCTGATGTAGAAGATATGTTTTAGGTCTTTTTGGAAGTGTTAAAATATGTTTAAAATAATATTCATTAGTAAATTTTTTTAAATGTAAACTTTTAAAATATTTTACTCTAATAATTTTCAAATACCTCCAATATAAACTTAATATTTACAAAGGTTATTGGTACCAAAAACCTTCATTTTTATTAATAAAATGTAATATTACAAAGGTTATTGATATTGAAAATCTTCAATAATCTTTATTTTATCATAATAAACATAATATTTGTGAAAATTATTAATTTGATTACTTTTAATAACTTTTGAAAATAAAATTATTACAATAACCTTTGTTATAAAAAATTTCCTAATGTTATACTTCCTCAAGATAAATATTACTACTTCTATCCTTATACTTTTTACTTTGTTAATATAATTACATTATTTTTATGTAATTTAGCAATCATGAATTTAAATATTTCATTATCAATTATTAATTGTATATATTAATTCATAGTTATTTTCATATATATATTCATATCTTTCTTTTTTTAATTATATAATGTTGTATATTATTCACATAATATTTTTTAAACTTCTTTAGAAGTACTTATTTTTTCATATAAAAGTGTTAGTATATGTTTTAGTATAAGTTTAATGCTATAGATCTTATTGGACATATCTATACTTGCACACTAAATTATTTTGGGATCCCAAAATTGCAATTTTGGAAAAAAAAGTTGAAATAGTTTTTTATAGAAGACAAAATTATTTTACTTAAAATCCAAAATTTTTTGACCACTTAGATAAATTTCTTGATTAAAGATACATATAATTAAATATTTTTTTTACTTCCATATATAGAACAGATTCTACATAAATCTTAAAAAGATGAAATATCTCAAAAATTCAAAATCAATTTTGGAAACATGTATAGACTAGAGCTCCGCATGAGCTAGCTCGCAAATCTTATTATATAGTAGGCTCGCAAGCTGGCTCGAAAGCCTAATAAGTAATTAGGTTCGCAAGTCAGTTCACAAGGAGCTTTAGTATAGACATATTATATCTCATTAAGATAAAATACTATAACTCTTTTCTATTAAATTTATTGGCTACAGTTTTCTTTGAATAAAGAAATTGAAAGAACTTCTTTAAGAGATTAGATATCCATTATACATGTTGTCAAAACTATTGAATTGAGTCAGACGCAATTAAAATTAAGAAAAATTGGAGTTGAATCAAGGCAAATTTTGATTTTTATTAGTGATTGATGCAATTAGTTGAGTTAGACGCTGTTACCGGATAGAATTACCATAACAAAAACATACCAAAACATATAGTCATTTAACCCTGTATTTTATTAGAAATAATCATTTAACAAATGGAAATATAAATATCAATATGGTAATTTTATTAATAACGATTAGTAATAATTAATAACATTTATTAACATGTAAATAGGAAGATAAATAGTTTAGTTATACAAAATGTAAGTAACACAAGTCACATGTTCACGTGACATAGTTACACAAATATTATATAATTATTATTAATTATCATTAATTAGTATTACTTAGTATTAATTATTATTACATAGTATTAATTAACATTAATTATTAGTATAACCTATAGTATATATTTAGTAAGTCATATAGTAAATATATTATCCAATAGTATTAGTGCACAGTAATGGCACAGTAGTCTAAACAAATATAAAAAGGAAGCTTATTTGACTTGATTCCCATAGCTTTTAACTTTAGAGGTTTTAAGTTCAAGGAAGTTGGAAGTTAATATTATAATTATAAAAATATAATTGTATTATTAGGAAGTGACCATTAAATAGAATATTAATAAATATTAAATAAAAATAATTGAAGAGATTTATTATCGTATTTATTTGANACATTTATTAACATGTAAATAGGAAGATAAATAGTTTAGTTATACAAAATGTAAGTAACACAAGTCACATGTTCACGTGACATAGTTACACAAATATTATATAATTATTATTAATTATCATTAATTAGTATTACTTAGTATTAATTATTATTACATAGTATTAATTAACATTAATTATTAGTATAACCTATAGTATATATTTAGTAAGTCATATAGTAAATATATTATCCAATAGTATTAGTGCACAGTAATGGCACAGTAGTCTAAACAAATATAAAAAGGAAGCTTATTTGACTTGATTCCCATAGCTTTTAACTTTAGAGGTTTTAAGTTCAAGGAAGTTGGAAGTTAATATTATAATTATAAAAATATAATTGTATTATTAGGAAGTGACCATTAAATAGAATATTAATAAATATTAAATAAAAATAATTGAAGAGATTTATTATCGTATTTATTTGACATAATGTTTATTAAAGTTATTTAATAAAGGAAGTACTAATGAATTAAAGATGATATCGTTAATAAAAAGATGGAAGTATCTAAGGTATGAATTATAAGGAAGTTATCTATAAAGGAAGTCTGTAATAAAGGAAGTTCTAAGTTTAATAATTAGAGGATTTATTATTAAAGGAAGTTATTAATAAATAAAATTATTAATAAAAGTAATAGAGAAGTTATTAATAGAAGTAACGAAGTTATAATGACTTGGAAGAATACTTAGTTTGTTAGTTCTAACTAAAAACTAACTGGTGCCTTCTAAAGATAAAGTAATAACCAAACTGAAAGTCTTGTACCTAACGGGAAGGACTATAAACTCCTTAAAAGAACCGTAAGTGGGATGTAGGAAAGTACACCCGCGACAACGCAATTAAAAATTGAAATTTTAAGAGTTAAGTCAAGGCCAAATTAGTTTTGAAGACATGTATAATATCTATTAATATATCAGATAATAATTCACAAGTAAATTTTTAAAAACAATTTGTATAAATTCAAGTTTGATCTATAATTACTATTGGGATATGAACCTATAAAAAAATTGTATTAATATCTTTTTTTATAATCTGTATACTTTATATTTTTGGCTTATTTATATATCTATTAATTACTCATATGGAAATAGTCAAAAGCTATAAATGGAACTANTTAAAGGAAGTTATTAATAAATAAAATTATTAATAAAAGTAATAGAGAAGTTATTAATAGAAGTAACGAAGTTATAATGACTTGGAAGAATACTTAGTTTGTTAGTTCTAACTAAAAACTAACTGGTGCCTTCTAAAGATAAAGTAATAACCAAACTGAAAGTCTTGTACCTAACGGGAAGGACTATAAACTCCTTAAAAGAACCGTAAGTGGGATGTAGGAAAGTACACCCGCGACAACGCAATTAAAAATTGAAATTTTAAGAGTTAAGTCAAGGCCAAATTAGTTTTGAAGACATGTATAATATCTATTAATATATCAGATAATAATTCACAAGTAAATTTTTAAAAACAATTTGTATAAATTCAAGTTTGATCTATAATTACTATTGGGATATGAACCTATAAAAAAATTGTATTAATATCTTTTTTTATAATCTGTATACTTTATATTTTTGGCTTATTTATATATCTATTAATTACTCATATGGAAATAGTCAAAAGCTATAAATGGAACTATAATTTCTTATGCATTCAGGAATATACATTGATAAATAAATATTGCTTATTATAAATTCTGGCCTATAGATTCTTTCAATATTTATTAACATATCCTTTAATTTTTTTCAGTTTTCTAATGGTCTTTATTAGTAGCAAACTTAGCAACCAATAAGTTATATGTCTAAATAAAATATCATAATATCTTTCTATCATTATTATCCAATATGTTCCATAGAATTGTTATTGTATAAATCATAATGAAAGTCTTTTATTAGTTAGCTGTAAGTTTTAACAATTTGAAAAGATTTAACCAATGTCAGATGGCAGTTGAACATTATCTATTCTCTCTTGTATTATACAAAGTTATTCAAAATTTAACTTATTTTCTTTAATAAATATGGATTGAATTATCTATTTGATAACTTCAAAAAATAGACAATGCGTCAGATCTACCACTGCAAATCTAATTGAATCTATATATATAATTTAAACCAATAAGTCATTATTACATAACTTCTTATGGAAAGGTGCTAGATTATTAAGATATTCTTTATAATAACAATTCATAATTGCCAACTTATTATTTTTTTTATAATTACATACAATCTTAAAATCATATAATTTATGACAGTTTGTACAAACTTTCCTTCTTAGTTTTGGTTGAAAAATTTCTAACTTCTTTTTTGCTAAATATAAAGATGCAGGAAATTTCCAGAACATAAATCATTTATAGATTTGAGCATAAAATTTGAAAACTTAATTAATGTCTCCAGGACATTGTCAGATAATCGATATTATTGTTGAAACTTAAATAATCAGATAAGTATCTCTACATTTATCTTATTTTCTAGTTCTGCTTCTTTATAATTTTCATATTTACTTTTTAAATCTGGTGCAATAAATGAATTTTCATAATCATCTTCTTCTAAATTACTATCTTCAATAATATCCTCATTATTACAATTATTATTATCTTTATCATTAAAATTATTATTTGTATTATCACTATTATTATTATCATAATGTTTATCTAAATTATTATTAATTCAATTATTGTTATTATTACCTAAATCATACAAAAGCATATCAGGAATCTCTTCAATCTTTTTTATGTGTAAATTATGAAATTAGTCATTTCTGGATCGAGATGATAATTCCACGATGATTTCATTATCTAGATCGATCCCTAAACACATGTTACTTATCGATATATCCCTTTTTAAATTAGGTAAATGAGTAGTTTCTTCATCCAGAGTGAACTGTCAGGAGCTTCATTTTCTTTTCTTGCTACTCTTAATTGAAGACACATCTTCTTTTTCTAAAAAGGTAATAAGTGTTATACAGATTAAAAGTTGATATATTAGGTATCCAAAAAATGAAAATTTGACATATTGGGTGTCCGATTTGATTATTTATGCATGATAGCAGTTATTTCAACATTGTAATAAAATTACTATATTTTCTTGATTCAATCCTTACTAATTGATTCTTTCTTAAACTTCTGGATTTCTACAAATCTTTATTATTAGTATGCTTCTCCTGAATTCTTGCTACAACTTCTTTACCATTACATAATAGACAATTGCACACATATTTATATGTTTTCACAGGAACTAAACTAGTTAATGGTGCTGATTTTTGAGACATTTTATTCAAAATATATGAATATATTGGTTGAAAAAAATAATTTATAAATTGTTCTGAAAATTTTACAAATCCCTTTTTATATGATTTCGCTGATAAATGAATATTAATTAAATAAGGTAATTTGCGCACAAAAACAAATATCTTGAATTTCAGGATTATTATTGCATGATATAAAAGTATGTTCTTTTGTTAACAAACATATCATTTTTTGTTCTGGTTATGTTAAGTTACAATATGTATTCTTTTATTTTGATAATTATTTTAATAAACGTATTAAATCGAGGCCTATTTAAAGAACAAGAAAACATTGAAAATGGACATAATCTTTAAATTTTAATATAAAATTGCATCAATCGTGCTCTTAACAGTTACAAACTTGCACACTTTAACTAAAAGAATCCGAAGAGAATTTGGTTATTTTAAGCAAACTATTTGATACAATACTTTTTAATTTTTCGCATTCCCACAACTTCTTCACGGAAATATAGAACTGGATACGTGAAAATTTAGGAATAAACAATGATAGATATAATAATTCTTGAATAAAATTATTTACACTAACATTTTATTATCCGAAGATCATACGGACATGCCTATTGTTGATGAATTACAACCCAACGGTACTGTTATTATTTAAAGTGATTACTATCTTGTATACTTTGCTCTAAAATTTACGATTCAAAGAAAAAACAGCAGAGTCGTGAAAGAATCAAACATAAAAATAACATAAGTGTGTTCTGCTTTATCAATCTTCAGAAGAGATATTATCATTTTATACCTAGAAAAATTAAAATAAAAATAAGATATTGCATTTAATTCCGTCATAATATTTTTCTATATTCGTTTAGTCACATATAATAAGATTTGGCGCATATTTCTGGTGAACAGCGCAGATAAAAAATAAAGTAAAAATTATCAGATACTGTTTTAATATAAAAAATTTAGTCCGTAAAATCTTTGATTTTCTTCCTTTAGTTTCTGAATTAATTTCCGGAAATAGTTTGCGCCACTTTTTATTGACCATAAAATTACCAACATAAATGCCACGAATGTCACAATTCATTTTAAGGTAATATTATTATATTAGTATTTTAATGATTAGAAATATATTTATAGGATTTGCAATAAAGAAAGAAATAGAAAGAATAGCTTGTGAGCCATTCTATGAACTTCCAGTGAAAAGACAATGAATAAAAATTTATTATGAAATCATTTATATCGGAAGCTGTTTATATTATGAAAATTTCTAAAAAAAGTTACTATTACACAAATCAATTTTAAATAATTTGATAGTGACCACCGTAGATAAAAATCAATTTAATAAAATTTATTCAATAAAATAATTTGTTTTCGTCTAGTTATTTTTTATGGCTTATCAAACTGTTCGTCATATCCATTTCCATCACATAATTTAGAAATCTGTTATACAAACTAAACTTTATGATCCTGAAATCTTCCAAGATTTAACCAATTTTAGAATTATTTGCACAAATATTATATATCACATGTAAAATTTCAAAAAGAATAGAATTTGAAATTCAATAAAATTTATTAAAGCTTTGGACCGAAAAATCTTCATCAATGGAAAATATGTGGTACAATGAAATGGGAACAACAAAGATGAAGAGCATTTCACGGGTACTTGAAATCAGCTGAAGGGAAAAATAGTAGTGGACAGAATAATCTTGGTGATCAACTAGAGTCAGGTACTTGAAATCAGCTGAAGGAGGAAACATTTAATTGGAATTAGAACCACCAAAGATGAAGAGAAAGTAATTTCAGTGGCATTTGAAATTAACCGAAAGAGGAAATAATATTAGGGGTGCAGATTTATGATTAGGTTAGCTATTTTAAATAAAGAAAAATAGGACAATTTTTTATTTCTTATTTTTTTTGCTTTGTGGATCACCCTTTGACAAGAAATCATAAAAAGCTTTTTGTGGTAATTCGACATTTCCTAAATAATATAATAATATAGTTAGATATTTAAATATATTTTATACATTAATATTTATATCGTATCGATGGTATACCTATGTTATAAATATGTGATGGATTCGAAAATATATTTCAATAATGGTAAAGAAAATTAATAATAATAAATATTACCAATCATTTTCATCTTCTTTTTTCCTTCTTTTTGTTTTTCAAGTAATTTCATTTTACGTGTCACATCACCTCCGTACTATAATAATAATAATAATAATAGCCACCATCGTTATTTGTAATTATAAAAAATAATACATTAATATATAACAAAAATTAATCATGAACTTACACATTTGGCGGTAACATTTTTTCTTAATGCAGAAATTCTAGAATATAAAATAATTAAATAAAAAAAAAAAATCATAAAAAAAAAATCATAAAATACAAAATACATGATAATGGGTGATAGAGAAAATAAAACTTACGTCTCTCTGGCAATTACTTTTCCCCCAATAGCAGTTTGAATTGCTACTTCATATAATTGTCTAATCACAGATAATCAAATATCAATAAAAAAAAGTGATAAATAATTCCAATAAAAATAAAGTCAAATCACTATGTATATTTACTTTGGAATAACTTCACTTAATCTCTTGGCCCAATCACGTCCAACAATTTGTACTTGAGATCTATGTAATATAGCTGCTAATGCATCTACGGGTTTTTTATTAATTAATAAATTCATCTATTTTAAAAAAGGTAAGAAATTAAAAAAAAAAGAAAGAAAGAAATTGGAAATGAATATAAAGGAAATGTATATGAAAATAATCCATAATTCAAATCATTCGATAATTACTTTTACAACATCCGATGCTTTATATCCCATATCTTCGTAATCAAAACTATATGTGTGTGTAGAATGAGAAAGAGTAATATTACAACATATTGCATTTTACAGTCAGTATTATTGTTATTAAAAATTAAATCTCTTATATATAATCAAAGAGAATTTTTTTTTTAAAAAAAAAAAAAACCTTGCATAACCGCTTGATCTTGATTTCAATTCATCATGAAAATCTGTAACAATCTCGGAAAGTGGTAAAGTATATCTCATCATTACCCTGTGTTCATCTAAAGAATTATAATCAACTTGTTCTCCCCTTTTGCCCTATTATAATATGATGTTAATAATAATATATATTTATAATGTTAATGATTTTATAATACTGAAACTTACTCCGCAGAGATCCATTATAACACCCATATAATCCTTTAGAAATTTAAAAAAAATATATATTATTATATTATTATTATTATTATTAAAAAAAATATTAAACAATATTTAAAAATGATAAAAAAAAAAATCCCACATTTGGTAAAATTATAGTTGCCATAACCATGGGTTCTTGTAATTCAACAACATTATAAGACATTTCATCTGGGTCAGGGAATTCACTGGGATTACGAACAAATTTTGATTTTCCATCACGATAAACAACTAAATTAGAAAGCAAACAATTAAATATAAATAATATGTCAAAAACAATAATAATATAATATAAATATCAAGTACTTTTATAAGGCACAGTTGGTTGTGTCACTATAACACTGGCATCATATTCCTAACAAAATCAAAATAAAATAAAATAAAATAAATTATTATAAAATTATTATGAATTATTATTAAAAATAACAAATATACTTACTTCCTCTAATCTCTGTTGAAATACATCCATATGTAATGTTCCCAAAAATCCAATTCTCCAACCTTGACCCAATGCCATACTAATTTAAATAAGTAAATAATAATAATAATAATAATAATAATAATAATTCATTGATATATCATTTTTCTTTTTATTTATAATTATTATTATTGTCATCACCATATTTACCTTGTTTCCTTTTGTACTGATACACTGGCATCATTTAATGTTAATTTTTTTATTGATTCATCTAATTTATTAAATTCATTTGCATCCACTGGGAATATTCCTGCAAATACCTATAAATATATAAATATGTGTGTGAATGTAGTATACTTATACATTCATATTATTTGTACATGAAAATTATTTTATTACCATGGGTTTAGCTGGTTCAAAACCAGGTAATGGTTCCACTGGACATTTATAATGATAAAATGTATCACCTATATGTGCTTCTGCTGCAACTTTCATACTAAGAATAGCATATCCTACTTGACCAGCATGTCTTAAATAAATATTTATTTATTATGTTTAGATAATAGATAGGTAAAAAATATATATATATATATCAGATACAAATATAGCAGAAGTATATAAAATATACTTACAAGTATCCAGTAGGAACTTGTTCAGGATACATGATTCCAATATCAGATACTTCATATTTAAGTTCTGAATAAGCTGAAACAATTTTATCCCCTAAAATATATATTTCATTAAATATTATAAATAATAATATTTGTTAATATTATTTTTTGTTGGCTAACCTTTTTGTAATTTTCCATCAACTATTGCCATTAAACAGACAACACCAACATAAGTATCATACCAAGAATCAAAAAGGAATGCTTTCAATGGTTTATTTATATCACCATTAGGACTATTAAAAATATAATCAAATATATAGTCAAATATAATAGAACATATTGTCATTGAAATTTTAAAAGATAAAAATACAGTACAATATATGTATATGGTGTAATACAGTATATATTAATAGGGAAGAAAGAGAAAAAAAAAATGGATGCATGAAATGTCAATGATACAAACTTACTGTGGAATTTTCTCAATTACTTTAGGTAAAATCTTATCAATATTGATTCCTAATTTTGCTGATATCTTGAAATATATGAAAAAAAAAATATATTATTATTAATTAATTAATAAATATATAAATGTAATATGTAGAAAAAGTATTTTAATACAAACCAAACATATATCAGTGGTATCCAATCCAAATGAATTTTCTATTTGGCTGATCACACTTTTAGTATTCGCAGATTCTAAATCAATCTATCATGAAAATTTGATAATTTAAATATTTAAATATATTTTTTTTTAATTAATATTTAATTCTCAGTATTATTATTATTATTATCTGCCTTACTTTATGATCTATTATTACTTTTAAAAGTATGTATATAAAAAATTATAATTTCATAATATCAAAAAAACAAAATAAAATAAAAATAAATAAATGAAATTCATAATAATAAAAATATTTACTTTATTGATGACTGGTAATATTGGTAGATCTTGATTAAATGCTAACCAAAAATTTGCAGCTGTTTGAGCTTGTATTCCTTGAGATGCATCTACTAGTAGAATTGAACCTTGACATGCTGCAAGTGATCGAGATACTTCATAATTAAAATCAACATGTCCCTTATTTTTTATTATTATTATTTTTTGAAAAAGAAATAAGAGATATATATTATTTTTTTTATATTATGTATCTAAGTTTCATATAAGATTTTTAATTTTTACTCACTGGTGTATCAATTAAATTAAGTAAATATTCTTTTCCTTTATATTTATAAAACATGGAACATGTCTAAATATAATTAATATAATTGAAATTAATATATTTTTGGATATTTATATTTTAAATGGATATAAATAAATAAATAATTAATTAATTAATTAAAAATCTAAATTACTAATATATAATACAATAAATTAATTTTACCTGTGCTTTTATGGTAATACCTCTCTCTCTTTCTACATTTAATTTATCTAATACCTGTTGATGTGATTGATGTAGGGATATTGTGCCTATTATAAAAAAAAATCAAATCCGCGGATCTTATTATTATTATTATTATTACATATAAATAAATTATTACGAATAAATGTTAGAATATTATTTTAAATACCTGTGAGCTCTAAAAGTCTAAAGAAAAAGATTAATACATTCATAAAATATATGAAATTAATAAATTAATGAAAAAATATTTTTATTAATAATAAATATCTGTAATAAAATAACATTTTAATATACTTACTTATCTGCTAATGTGCTTTTACCATGATCTAAAAATTATAATAATAATAATAATAATAATAAAACAATAATAATAATTTATTATTATTAAAGGAAATTTTTATAAAGTAATATAATTATTTATGTTTAAGAATAAAAATAATTTTGAATGATAATTTTATTTAATGCATACCTACCTACATGGGCAATTATACTAAAATTCCGAATATCTTGAGCTGGAATTTTTGTCAAGTCAATAACCTATTTTGTTATTATCATGTGTTATTATTTTTTATTATTTCCAAAGAATTACTGTAAATCTTTTATTTAAAACTTACTGAATTATAAGAAGGAGGAGAAGAAGAAGAAGAAGAGGGAGAAGAAGAAGAAGGAGAAGAGGGAGGAGAAGAAGTAGTTTGCCATCTTCTGAAAAATGTACATTTATTATTATAATAATTATAATTGTAATTATAACCACAATTATTTATTCTATAAATTTTTCGAAAATTTAAATAATTATAATATGATGATGATGATGATGAAAAAGAATTCTTCAAAATAAAACTTTTTCGATAAAGATTAAGATGATTTTTATGATTATTATTCTTTAAATTTTTAAACGAATTAATTATTATTATAGACATTCCGGTGTATGGTAATAGTAATTATATATATTGAAAGAAAAAAAAATTTTTTTTATATATCAAAAATGATGATTAATTGCAGTATTGATAATCTCTAAGTTGTACCACTACCAAAATCCTTTTTCATTCATTTCATACACACTCAGATTCGTATTCAAGAAAGAAAGAAAGCATTCAACATTCGTATACACACATGTACAGTATATTATCGTTAATTAAATTCAATGTCAAAAAAGGTAGGTAAAAAAAAAAAAAAAAAAAAAAAAAA
>PQFF01000426.1:128880-163727 GCA_003547095.1 Diversispora epigaea
AAAAAAAAAAAAAAAAAAAAAAAAAAAGCTTTTACTAAATAAAATGTACTATCGAAAAAAAAAAAAATACGATTTGTATATGATTTAGATGATTCATATACAAAGATTTATTTGTTATCTATTTACTAATAACAATTTCAATTGTCATTTCAATCCTTACAATTTTTTTTTTTTGAAACTTGGGGGAAGAAACGAATACACCTGTAACCTTAGTTTATAATCCCTTTTTTCTGAGGGATTTTTAAAATTTTTTTTTAATTAAAAATAAACTTCCTCTCGACTCTATTTGTTAATTATTATTTACTGCTATTCTACAATTTCTTCTTCATCTGACGCAAGTATTTAAATATTGTGTTACGCAAAGTCGATTTTTTTTTTGACAGTAAAGTTTTAATATGACTAAATCACGATTGAAGATCTAAAAGATGATGTGATTAGCTCAATTTGAAAAGGTCTAAAATATGAATCCATTGCACCACCTAAAAATCCTGCGAAAACTCGTTGTTCGATTGCTGAATAATGTTTGCTTTGTTCTATTTTTTATTGTTATTAATAGTAAGAAAGAAAAGAACTTTAGTTGGTAGCGTATTTATTAGTGTAACAACAGATCAATTCACTTATTTTATAAACGTGGAACGTGGATCCCATTTTATTATTTTGGTAAAAAAGAATATGACATGATTGAAAAATTGTAAAATATCAATATTGAAATATTATTAGCAAAGAGGAGGAGCAATAATCAGAACATTCAAGGGATGATTTTCTTTTTACTAAACTTTATTATTACTAATTGTTCACAATCGTTTAACTTCTTTTGTTTTTATTTTATTTAATCTTATTTTAATCTTATTTTAATTTGGTTTTTATCGTCTTATTGTTAATCATTATTGTTTATTATAGTTAGCTCAAATATATACATATAACCTGTTGATTGATGAGACGATTGAAACCATAAAAAAAACCAGCCCTCATTCAAGAAAAAAACGAAGAAAATCCGCATACAAGAAAAAAAAATCTTGAAAAAAAAACCGAAAAACCTGAATCATTCTTGATTGATTTATTTATTTATTATTATTTTTTAACGCCCGATTTAATTAATTAACTTTCTGTTTATTATCTATTTTATTCTTTTAATAGTAAGGAAACTAATATCTGAAGAAGAAAGAATTATTTGTTAAATACAAAAAAAAACAAAAAATGCACCGGTAAATACAATACGTACAATACTATACCGTACACAAATCAACAATAGAAAAGAAAACAAAGAAAAACGATAAACAATGAATTAATAATTATACATTCGAAACAAAAAAAAATATATATTGATATAAGACAAAAAAAAAAACCGAGGTTAAACCCGCGATATTTATCATGATGATGAAATGGTGACGAAATTAGGGGGAAGGTCTCGAAAAGATAACAAAAACGGCAAAAACGGCAACAACAACAACAACAAAAAAACAACCAAAGACCAAGTTATTCTATTTTTAGGAGACGTAACGAATGGAGGTACGAATGAATGTATGAATGTATGAATGAATGTCGGATACATATCAGATATATNCTATTTTATTCTTTTAATAGTAAGGAAACTAATATCTGAAGAAGAAAGAATTATTTGTTAAATACAAAAAAAAACAAAAAATGCACCGGTAAATACAATACGTACAATACTATACCGTACACAAATCAACAATAGAAAAGAAAACAAAGAAAAACGATAAACAATGAATTAATAATTATACATTCGAAACAAAAAAAAATATATATTGATATAAGACAAAAAAAAAACCGAGGTTAAACCCGCGATATTTATCATGATGATGAAATGGTGACGAAATTAGGGGGAAGGTCTCGAAAAGATAACAAAAACGGCAAAAACGGCAACAACAACAACAACAAAAAAACAACCAAAGACCAAGTTATTCTATTTTTAGGAGACGTAACGAATGGAGGTACGAATGAATGTATGAATGTATGAATGAATGTCGGATACATATCAGATATATCATGAGATAATTAACTTTACAGTAAAAAAAAAATTATATATATATATAAATATATAAAATAAATTATAAAAATAAAATAAACATAAATATAAATAAAATGACATAAAAAGAGGGAGAAAATTATTGTGAATATTAGGACTATTATTAGGGATTAAGAATATGAGAAGAAGAAATGGAAGAAATAGAAGAAGAAATAGAGTAAGCAAATAATATAAGGAGTATAAAAAATAAAAATAAAATAAAATAAAAAAAAACAGTTATGTAGTTTGTAAGCGAAATCAATTAAATTTGTTTTACAAAGTAAAATTAGTACATAATTATCTAGCGCATAATTTTTGCATAAATAAATAAGCATAATTCGAGTCCTAATTAACCACTTATTACAATTTATTTATTTATTTATTGGATTTTATTTATTTGTAATTTATTTATTTTATTTATTTATTTATTTATAATTTTTTATTTTATTACAATTTATTTATTTGGAAATCTAAACAATAAAAAATCAAATTTATTATTATTACCACAAACCACATTATACAAAATATACAAAAAAAACATAAAAGTTTAAGGGGAGGGTACTTTTTAAAAAAATTCTTTTTGTTCTTTTTTTATTTATTTATTAATTTAATTTAAGTAAGCCACAAAATCATATAAATTGTGCAATCAAGAAGTGTGATATCAACCTTATTTGATGATTATAATAAGCGAAAATAATACGTAATAATAATAATAATAAAGATTAATAATAAATTTAAAAATAATTGTATCACACAACTAAAACATTTTAAATAGGAACGATGTAAAACATTTACAAAACATTGGAATTAACATTTACAGCCAACGCGCGTACAGTTTCAAATACCAAAAATATAATAATAATACCAAACAAAAAATAATAATAAATAATAATAATAATAATACAAGCCACACAGAACCGCAACATTATATTAAATTGGGCCAAGAATTACAAAAAAAAAATGAATAAATTGGAAATGATTAATTAAAATTTAATTAATTAATAAAAATTAATCAAGAAAGGATAACAGAATAGATACTGCATTGAAAATATTATAAATGGAAAATATACAGCATAATATGAAATATATGAAAATATATGAAATACACGAATAATATGACATAACCGACATATATGACACATTGAAATTCATAAAAGGCACATATGATAGAAAATATTGAACAAGGTGTCACGTGGAAACGGATATTTTTATAATTTTTATATTGCAAAAAAATAATTAAAATAATTAAAATAATTAATATGATATTGATTAAAAAAAAAAAAAAAGGTGATCAAAAGGAGTAGTTTTTTTTCATACATAATACCATACAGTACCATCCCACGCATTACACACAACGATCCATTCAACGTAAAATTATTTTTCATTGTCTAAATTCAAATAAATCAGGTAACGATGTTTGGTTAATGATGATGATGGTTTTAAATAAGATATCTTTATAATAAAATAAAAATCACAAGTTGGTTTATTTTGTTTAAAATAAATAAAAAAAAAAAAGTTGAAAGGATTTAATAAAAAAGGAGTTAATCGGTTAAATTATTTTTATTTATTCATTTACTTTACTGCGCTGAGAGTGAAATTACTGAAGTTTTTCCCTTTGGATACAACAACCTTTTTTTTTTAAAAACCCAAAATAGAATTAAAATAATTAGATAATTTAAAAAAAGTATTAAATATATTATTATTTAATATATATTATTTGGATTATTTTGGATTATTTTCCTGTGCCCCCTCTCCCCGAATATCCGTCCAACATTAAAATATTAAACAGCAGCGCATTATATAATTATATAATTATAATTTTTATAATACTCAATATATAAAATTAATTAATTAAATGAATTGTATTACGTGTTCGAGGGGTGTACGTTTACAAGTTATAACAAACACTTTTTCGATTTTCGTGGCTCTTCATTTTTTTTTTTTATTATTTTTTTAAACTTTTTTTTACTCAAATTACTCAAAATTACTCTTTTCTGCCATATACTGTAATTTTTTTGTTGTCATAATATACTGTATTTTTTTTTTTTTGGTTGTTGTTGTCATATATTTACATTTTCCTATTGCCCCTATTATTTTTCCCCCCATTACTTTTTTTGTGGTGGTAAAACCGAATTTATTCCTTTTCTAAGCAATAAGAAAAAAAAAATATATATTTGAGATAAAAATAATTAATAATTATTGATTAATAATTATCAACAATAATTTATATTTGAAAAAAGACATTTAACAAATAATCCAAACTTTGACTACTACTATTACTCTTTTAACTCTTTTCGAATAATAATTTTTATATTTCTTTTTAAAAACAAAAAATTCGACAAAATTATTACAAATTATTACAAATTTTTAATAAATTATTATAAAATTTATACAAATTTCTCGGGATTTAATCGATAAAGTAAAAAAATTGGTTGGTTTTATTATTTTTTTTTTTTTAAAAAAAAAAAAGTTTTTCAAGAAAAAAAACAGTTTTATCAGACGGAAAAAAAAAATTGGTTTATCTCTCAAACAACAACTAATTATCTTTTTTCAATTCTATTACTATCTGCTATCATTTGTCTCTTTTATCATTACTCCGCCTTCAATCAATTTTATATCCAGTTAATAATAATAATTCACTTTCTCATTTAATAATCATAATAATAATAATTTATATATACATAAAAACATAATTTTACATTCTCAAAAACAATAAAAATATTAAAATATGGGATTAAAACCAAAAAGTCAAATTAAAATAAATGACTATGTATGTATTATTATTTTTATTATTATTATTATTATTATTATTGTTGTTGATCTTTTATTTTATTTTTATTTTTTATTTCTTTTTAACTTTCTCACTCTCTCAATTTTCCAACATTTTTCATTATTTCAACAATATTTCAATAATATTTCTTATTAGAAATTTGGAGAATGCCTAGGAAAAGGTGCTTCCGGTTCTGTATATAAAGCTTTAAATTGGGAAACGGGTGAATTTGTAGCTATCAAACAAGTGAAAGTTACTGATATGCGTAAATCCGAATTAAACTTTATAATGGTAAATTACATTTACATATCATATATATGTATTATTATACACTTTAATTATGGCTAGCTTATTTTTATGCTATGCATATACATATAATATATTTTATATGTAGTATATTTATTTATATTTTTTATTTTGATATTATTTATTTATTTATATTTATTTTTTTTATTTTATTTTATAGACTGAAATTGACTTATTGCAAAATTTAAAAGTAAGTTTCTTTTTTTTTTAAAAAAAATAGATATATATATATATTATAATAAATATTATAGATTATTTATTTATTTATTTTTTTATTTATTTTTTATTTTTTGATTTGGAATTATTTAGCATCAAAATATTGTAAAATACAAAGGTTTTTCCAAAACGAACGAATTTCTAAATATAATTCTGGAGTAAGTTTTTTTTTTTTTTTAATTCGATCAATTTAATTTTCAAATTTAATATCTAAAAAAAAAAACCTATTATTAAAATAAAAATCGATTATTTCAAATAATCTTATCGATTTTATAGATATTGTGAGAATGGATCATTACATAATATTTGTAAAAAGTATGGAAAATTTCCAGAAAATCTAGTGGCAGTTTATATTAGTCAAGTTTTAGAAGGATTATTATATCTTCATGATCAAGGAGTTATACATCGAGATATTAAAGGAGCAAATATATTATTAACCAAAAAAAATTTAGTTAAATTAGCGGATTTTGGGGTAGCCACGAAAATTAATAATAGTGTGGAATCGGATGTCGTGGGTACTCCGTATTGGATGGCTCCGGAAATAGTGGAATTAACCGGGGCAACCACATCATCAGATATTTGGAGTGTGGGATGTACAGTGATAGAATTATTAGAAGGAGGTAAACCACCTTATCACGGTATGCCGGATATGACAGCATTATATCATATAGTGAATGATGATTGTCCACCATTACCGGAAAGTGCTTCACCGATTGTAAAGGATTTTTTAATGCAATGTTTTCAAAAGGATTGTAACCTCAGAGTATCCGCTAGAAAATTATTAAAACATCCTTGGGTATCAAATGTACGAAAAAATCATAATAATAGCAATCATAACAATAATAATATTAATAATAGTACTACTACTAATAATAATAATAATAATAATAATAATAATAATAATAATAATAATAAAANCAACACCAACCAGTCCATCATCACCACCGACTGGATTGTCATCTTCACCACCACCACCACCACCACCAAAAACCGAATTATCACCACCACCACCACCACCAAAAAACAGATTATCATCTTCACCACCACCAAAAAACGAATTGTCATCATCACCACCACCACCACCACCACCAAAAAACGAATCCTCATTTTTACCACCAACCGAACTGGTTGAATCGGCTGGATTGAATGGATTGGGTAATGAAAATAATAATCTATTTCGAAAAGAAATAGAAGATGATATCAGTTGACTAGAGGCGGTTCAGGTGAATCACTTTCACCGGAACAAACATAATAATTATCGATCCCTTTCATCAATATTATCCCCACCATCAAACATTAATATTGATCCATTAAATGCACCCAATACACCGTCTAATACATTAAGAAGAAGAGCATTATCATCACCTACCAATATTAAACCATCAACTTTAAATAACAATAACAATAATAATATTATTAATAACATTAATAACAATAACAATAATAATAATAATAATAATAATAATAATAATAATGGTAATAATAATAATTCTCGACAACAATTAAAAGCATTAACAGAATACGAAGAAGTCGTTAAGAGTGTACAAAAATGGAATGAAGCTATAAAATGTACAAATTTACCATCAGTAATAATACCGCATAGAAGAAGAAGGAGTGAATCTTTAAGATTAGCAGCCACCATGCCAACAAAATCTAGATTACAATTTCCACTTTCTTCTTCACCGAAAATACCCGATTTCAATATCATTGTAGAAAATTATGATAATAACAAGAAGAATAATAATAATGATGTTGATGATATTAATATTAATGATAATGATAATAATAATAAACGTAATAATAATATTAATAATCATAATAGTAATGATGATAATAATGATAATAATCATAGTAATAATAATCACAATAATAATAATCACAATAATAATAATCATAATAATAATAATCTCAATAATCATAATCATAATAATCATAATAATCATAATCATAATAGAAATACCATCAAAAATATGAATTTAAATATTCCCAGTATTATCAATAATAATAATAACAATAATTTTAATTGGGATAAAGTAATTGCGGGAAATTCGAATTTATTGGTTTCACCTGCAATCGAACAAAATAATCGTTTATCAATTGTTAATTTGGAACCCGAAGATGATGATGGAAATAATTGGGATGATGATTTTGTTGATTCAATCCCATTTTCGAAAATTGAGGAACATAGTAAGAAATTAGAAGAGAATGATAATAAAACCGTTCGACGATCGACCAATACTATTAATCGTAATAATAATTATAATCATAATAATCATAATAATAATGATAATAATAATAATTCGATAACAATAGTTAATAGTCAATTTAAAAAGAATCGTAATAAAAGTTTAGCGTCATCACCATTATCAGCGGCTGTTAATAATATTAATAATAATAATATTGATGATTTTTATGATGATGACGGGGCAAAGACAATAACTCATGAAATAGCTAAATTGATTTCTAATAATAACAACAACAATAATAATAATCATCATAATAATCATAATAATAATTATAATAATAATAATCATCATAATAATAATAATGATAATATTAATAATCATAATAATCATAATCATAATAATAATGATGATGATAATAATAATAATAATAATAATAATGGTAGTAGTTGGGAATCTATGCAAGATACTGTAATTAGATTACCAAAATTCGAGAACAAACAAAAGGAAAGGAAAGGAAAAGAAAACAAAGACGAAAACAACAACAAAAATAAATTTGCCCAACAACCGATCGTCAAAGAATTGGTTAAACAACATACTCGTGCTCATAGTGCAAATTATGCTCAAGATCCTTCTAATCCTGCATTACAAAATGGAGAAAAGAAACAAATGCCTCCTTTACCTAAACTTAAAAATGTTTCTTCCACCGTATCCGCTTCAACTGTTATTAAAAGAAGACCTATCCCTTTATCATCGTTATCACCACAATCAATTAATTCTTCTCCATCAACTTCTCCTTCTACTTCTTCTTCTTTGGGTCAACAACAACAACAACAACAATTACAAGATGAAATAAATCAATATCAAGAATCTGATGATGATGATGATTATAATAAAGTTTTTAGTAATGATAGTGATGATGATGATACACTTGATACATTAAGATTAAATACTCGATATTCAAATAATAGTTGGTTAGGTGATGATATTAGTGATGAAGATGATCCATTTACTGAAATGGAAGAAAAATTTGATGAATTGGATTTAAATGTTCATATCGCTAAAGATAAATTCGCTCATGCTTGTAATCGAATGGAAGAACTTTTAAGTACTTTACAACCAACTGAAAATGATGAAGATCGATTAATTGATTCTTGTAATCAAATCATTTATTTATTAGATGAACATCCGGATCTTAAAAATCATTTCATAATCTTTCATGGTGTAATTCCTATAATGGAAATGTTAGAAATGTGTTGTGATAATAATCTTCTTTCAAGATTATTAAAAATTGTTAATATCATTATTATGGATAATATTAATTTACAAGAAAAATTATGTTTGGTTGGAGGAATTCCGATTATTATGAATTTCACTTCAAAAATTTATCCTTATGAAATTAGAGTTGAATCCGCTAAATTTATTGGTCAAATTTGTCAAACTTCTCCAATCATTTTACAAATGTTTATTTCTTGTAGAGGATTAAAAGTTTTGGTGGAATTTTTACAAGGGGAATATAATGAACAAAAAGAACTTATCCTAATAGCCATTAATGGTATTTCCGGTGTATTCGAATTACAAAGTAGAACACCGAAAAATGATTTTTGTCGATTATTAGCTAAAAATGGTTTATTGGATCCATTGGCCAAAACTTTACATAATATTATAGAAGATGAAGATGATCCGGATATTAAAATTTATATTAAGACCATAATTAATATCTTTTTATTCTTTTCACAAGGTGATGCGTACGTTAAAGAAGTTATGGCAACTCGTACGAGGGTGGTCACGAGAATATTTGAAGAATTAAATAAATTACCACAAGATTTAATGGTAATGATGTTAAAATGTATAAAGAATATTTCAATGAATCCAAATACTTTAGAAGCATTACAAAAAGCCAAAGCGATTCAAGTACTTACATCAATAATGGATAAACAACAAGGTCAACCATATATTACGGAAATATCAAATCAAGTATTAAACACGATGTATAATTTATGTAAAATTGATAAATCACGTCAAGAGGAAGCCGCCAAAGCAGGAATTATACCACATTTAAAATATTTTGCATCAAGTAAAACACCATTAAAACAATTCGCATTACCAATTTTATGTGATATGGCACATAAAGGTCAAATTTGTAGAGAATTATTATGGGAAAATAATATATTAGAATTATATCTTAATTTATTGGTTGATCCATTTTGGCAAGTTAATGCATTAAAAGCAATTCTAATATGGTTTCAAGAAGAAACGGATAAACTTAAAAAAGTTTTATTGGAACCAAAAAATATTAGTTTCATTTTAGAATCATTCATCACCGCGAAAGCGATATCATTTGAAAATATTTTAGGACCATTACATCACTTAATACAAATATCTAAAGAAGTGACCTGTTCATTGGCTCAACCAAGTTTATTTAAAAGATTATTAAAAAGATTAAAACATCCGAAACCCGTGGTAAGATTAAATTTATTAAGAATATTAAAATCGGTATGTGACGCACATCCGGAACCCATGGGAGTTATTGAAGGATATGGATTATTTGAAGTCATTTATCAAATGAGTAAAGAGGATCCAGCAGTTTTAATAAAAGAATTAGCCAAAGAAATTTTATCACAAGGATATTTTAGTCCTAGAAGTAAAAGTCCTAGAGATGAAATTACTTCAAAAACATTTTCATCACCGATAACATCATTATCACCAATATTTACTCCACCATCCACTCCACCACCGACCACAATGATATCTACATTATCTAAAGCATTATCAACACTTTCAACCCAACCACCGAACAAACCACTACCATCAACACCATCAATCGCAACACCAACCAGTCCATCATCACCACCGACTGGATTGTCATCTTCACCACCACCACCACCACCACCAAAAACCGAATTATCACCACCACCACCACCACCAAAAAACAGATTATCATCTTCACCACCACCAAAAAACGAATTGTCATCATCACCACCACCACCACCACCACCAAAAAACGAATCCTCATTTTTACCACCAACCGAACTGGTTGAATCGGCTGGATTGAATGGATTGGGTAATGAAAATAATAATCTATTTCGAAAAGAAATAGAAGATGATATCAGTTGACTAGAGGCGGTTCAGGTGAATCACTTTCACCGGAACAAACATAATAATTATCGATCCCTTTCATCAATATTATCCCCACCATCAAACATTAATATTGATCCATTAAATGCACCCAATACACCGTCTAATACATTAAGAAGAAGAGCATTATCATCACCTACCAATATTAAACCNATCATTATCACCAATATTTACTCCACCATCCACTCCACCACCGACCACAATGATATCTACATTATCTAAAGCATTATCAACACTTTCAACCCAACCACCGAACAAACCACTACCATCAACACCATCAATCGCAACACCAACCAGTCCATCATCACCACCGACTGGATTGTCATCTTCACCACCACCACCACCACCACCAAAAACCGAATTATCACCACCACCACCACCACCAAAAAACAGATTATCATCTTCACCACCACCAAAAAACGAATTGTCATCATCACCACCACCACCACCACCACCAAAAAACGAATCCTCATTTTTACCACCAACCGAACTGGTTGAATCGGCTGGATTGAATGGATTGGGTAATGAAAATAATAATCTATTTCGAAAAGAAATAGAAGATGATATCAGTTGACTAGAGGCGGTTCAGGTGAATCACTTTCACCGGAACAAACATAATAATTATCGATCCCTTTCATCAATATTATCCCCACCATCAAACATTAATATTGATCCATTAAATGCACCCAATACACCGTCTAATACATTAAGAAGAAGAGCATTATCATCACCTACCAATATTAAACCATCAACTTTAAATAACAATAACAATAATAATATTATTAATAACATTAATAACAATAACAATAATAATAATAATAATAATAATAATAATAATAATAATAATAATCATCATCTTCCACGTCGTCCATTATCAATATCATCATCAATATCAATATCAACTTCATCAACTTCTTCACCTAAATCTACAATAACTCGTTCATCATCTGTAAGTAATCATCACCTTCATCAACAACCACCAAAACCAAATAATCGAATTCATAAACGTCAAATATCGTGGACACCATCAATATATACAGTTTATCATAAATCATCATCAAATTCATCCTTAGAAACACCGATATCTATATCTAATACTCCCAACTTACCCAACAAACCCAACTCAGCCAACAGACCCAACTCACCCAACAGACCCAACTCACCCAACACACCCAATACACCCAATACACTCGATTTACCTAATACACCACCAATTCCAATTAATAAATCCACATCAAATATTCCAGATTTCACGACTTCCCCATCAGATTCAGTTTCATCATTATCATCATCATCACCTAAAGTAATTGAAGAAGAAGAAGAAGAAGGAGAAGAAAGAGAAGGAGAACCAGAATCACCATTTCCTTATGAAACAATTCAAAAACGAAATAGTTCACGAAAAATTAAAGCAATTTCACATAATCGATCTTATAATAAATTACTTGCAGTCAATGATATTTTGAATTCTACTAATAATACAAGTTCAAATAGTATTGTTAGTAATAATAGTAGTAATAATGGTAACAACAACAGCGATAACGGCAATGATAATAATAAGAATAAGAATAGTAATAGAAAAAGTACTAGTTCTCGTGGTTCCATTTCTAGTTCACCTTATTCGGTATTGGATTGGCTTAAAAAAAGAGTTTCTACCAAAGAAACGGGAAAAGGTTTAATCAAATCGAAATCATTAAAAAGTAGTTCCGGAAGTAAATTAAAAGAAGTTGTGAATATAACAATTGATAAAAAAAAAAAAGGTTCTCTCGTTTCTAATAATTCTAATAATTCTATCTGATTCTATCTTATTCTATTTTATTTTATTTTTTTTTTGATTTTTTATTTTGATTTTTTTTTTATTTTTGTATTTTTTTTTTTATTTTTTTTTTGTATTTTTTAATTAATTTATTTATTTCCTTTTAGCATTTATATATTTCATCATCCTCATCATCATCATCATTCATCATTATTCTTCTCCTTTGTAATACTTTTAATTTGTATATTTCTATTATTATTACTTTTTCAATGAATCAACTAGTAAATAAATTGTAAAAATTATAACATAATAATAAATAATTTAATAATAAATAATTTAATAATAATTTAATTAATAATAATATAATATAATAATAATATAATAAGTTTTTATATAAATTTTCAAATTATCAACATATATATCCCGAAGTTTATACTTAGTAATACATATGAATTTGCCATGTGATTTTTTTTATAAATAAGGCAATTCAAAAAAATAAAGTTTGCCGTGTTATATTGCAAAATTTACGAGGATCTTTCTTATCTTCGTCTTCGTTTACTCGTTCTCATTACGAAATCTTTTTTTTTTCAAATTTTTTTGGTTCAAAAATATCTTTATTACTCAGTCTCGTTGTTCCTATCTAATGTATCTTTAATCGATGAATCTAAAAAATTTATTAAAAATAATTTTGAAAAACTATTTTGAAATTTTTTTCTTAAAATTTTTTTTTTACTTTGTAAAATAGGCAACATGTCATGTATCATTATATTGCTATCCGTACGAAAAAAATTAATTCCTTACAACAAATAGTGTGAAATTATACCACGAGACAAAAGAATCATATCAAAAAGATATATCTTCAGAACTGGAGAAGTTTGTAGGCGAGGTAGTTATAGGCCTAAAGGCTGTGATTATCATTGGAAGCGTGATAAAATTACTTAAGACCGAAATATTATCAAAAAAAAGCTTGCCAAGCCGACGTTGGTAAAAAGATATCTGAATAGTCTATTTTAGAACACTCCTTATAAAAATTGTCCCTATAAAAAATAATGGGGCAGCAAAAAAAATTTAGTAGGCGCATTTTCTGATTTCTAGAATAATTTCTAGATGAAATTTTGACCTTTTCACTTTTTATTTTTATACTTACCTATATAGGTGAGTTTCCTTAGATTTAATTTTCATAGGATTAACAGGGACAAGTACAAAGGAACATAATCGAAAAAGCTGGCCTTATGAGTGTCCCCAACCAAGGACAAAGTAACTTCACTATATAATGCATGAGCAAAATCAATTTGGTAGCATCTAAAATAAACTTTATTTCATCCGAGCCGATACGATCATAAGGCTCATTACAACATAAAAAATATTACTGCATGTTTGATCCGAAGGTCTACAAGAAAAGCAAAAAACTATTACAAAGTTTTCTACAACAATCTTCGTTTTTCCGGTGGACATGACAGAGCCCCGCACTCCGCGCAAGATTTTCGATAGCCATATGAACAGGTTTTGCCATCAGGACTACATTCATAAACATCGGTATACACGCATCCTGAAAAGAAACCATAAAAATGTAAAGTAACAACAAAAAAATCACAATATGCAAAGATGACACGAATTTCTATTACTTACCAATGGAACCACCACAGTATTGACCTTGTGGAAGCCCTATAGGACATTGACATGAGGTAGGGACGCAATCGGAAGAAACGACAGAAACGAAGATTAAGACAAACAAAGAAAACGCAAGATATTTGGAATTCATTTTGATTTAAAGCTGAAAAAAAAAATAACAATTAAATAAGCTCAGAAAAAGAAAGAAAATGAGATTATATAGAAATAAATACTTTTTTGTCATCGTTTTATATATGGTGCGGATATATTTTTTTTTTGAAACAAAAATTCCGTGTTTAAACTATCTATCTATCAAGTATCCATAGACAGCGTATATTTGAAAAATGGTGTATAAAAAGAAATACTAAAAAAAGTTTATTTACAACACCTGTTAAAATAAATATTTTACATGATTTTTACTTCTTCTTCAATAAGTTTTTCACATTCTTCACTGGTAAAAGGTTGATTTCTTCCATTTTATCTTTTATACAAAACGCGTTTCTGGGAAATATGAGGATTATGAGCCCACGGAGCACCAGGTTTTAAAAAAGCTTTTATTTTAACAATAAAAACCATTTTCGTCTATAGTAAATATTATCACGTGACATGAAATTCGCGAAGATTTTCTATCGATCTATATAGCTTAGGCAAAAATGATTTCCATTAAAAAACTTTTTTTAAAACTAGAAACAAGTTTTATATGAAAGATAAAATGGAAAAAATCAACCTTTTACGAATGAAGAATGTGAAAAAAACTTATTGAAGAAGTTAAAGTATGAAAACCCTTTATTTTATGCTTTTTAATTATTTTATTTCGGAGTTCAATAGTTTTTTTTAAACCAACGGAGCCTCACTCCAAGATGTTTATTATATTGGACAATAAATACAATTTATAGAACAAATAGGTACATAAAAGAGTTTTCTAAAACCAGATTAGATCTAATCTACGACACGGCCCATCGTTACTCAGTAAACCTAAGAAACTGATTATCCAAGGTCCTTTCAGTTAGTTTTATAAAAGCGTAAAGTCCCTTTTTTGCTAACACCATTCAAGAATTTTGTGTATAACCATTGCTTCACAGAACAACTGCTGTGTGGTATGTGCACTTATTATCATAGGTGAGTCTTAGATTTATATTTTTCATATGATTAATAGGGACAACATAAAGGAACCAGTAAAATCTCGAAAAAGCTGGCCTCAACATGAAAATTTTTGTTAGGGCCGATATACTTCATATCCATCAGAGCTGATGCGATACAACCATAAACAATATTACTGCACGTTTGACCGAAGGTCTACAAGAAAAGCAAAAACTATGATAATCTTCATTTTTTTTTTACAAGAGCGTCGATGGCCATATGAACAGGCTTTACCAGAAGTTGTGCATTCATAAACATGGGTATGATCACATTCTGTTATTTACTTTATTTTTTTTCAATAATTATGAAAAACACTTCGAGCGAGTAAACGTATAAACAAACACATGATAAATATGATCTGGTGTAACTTATCCTGATAAAATATAAAAATAAAAATTGAAGTGATTGACAAAATAATCGGAAATATTATCTAGAATAATTTTATCCCCAATACGAATTAAGTCAGGAATTTAGCCAGATAGAATTTACTAGAATTTAGCCACGGCACAATCTGACGCAATGGTTAAATTCTGGTGCAAAGGCTAAATAATGGTGCAATTCTGATTGGCTGACGCAATTAAAAATTTATTTTTATTGTCCTCATGAAATTTTATTTTCACACCTACATCTTACACATATATAAGTATTATAAGTGAGTTTCCTTAGATTTATATTTTTCATAGGATTAATAGGGACAAGTATAAAGAAACATAATTAGTCGGCCTAAAATCTCGAAAAAGCTGCTGGCCTTAAGTGTTCCCATGAAAAATTTTGTTAGGGAAAAGGTAATTCGATATATTTCACTATAACATATTAACACATCTTTGGGAATGAGCAAATTCATTTTGATAGCTTTTTTGATAACCTTTTTTATGTTTTACGGATCCATCAGAGCCGAAGCGATCACAAGAACAAATAATATTACTGCATGTTTGACCTGAAGGTCTACAAGAAAAGCAAAAAATATTACAAAGTTTATACAACAATTTTTGTTTTTTTGTTTTTTTGAACCGTGAAACAATGCAAACGCCCACAATTCGCGCAAGATTTTCGATAGCCATATGAACAGGTTCCACCTCTAGGATTACATTCATAAACTTTGGTACGATCGCATCCTGAAAAGAAACCATAAAAATATAAAGTAAATAACAAAAAAATCAAGATGACATGAATTTCTATAACTTACCAATGGAACCACCACAGTATTGACCTTGTGGAAGCCCTTTAGGGCATTTACATGAGGTAGAAACGCAACCGGAAGAAACGGCAGAAACAAAGATTAAGACAAACAAAGAAAATACAAGATATTTGGAATTCATTTTGATTTAAAACTGAAAAAAAAAATAACAATTAAATAAGTTCAGAAAAAGAAACAAGAAAATGGGATTATATAGAAATACATACTTTTTTTTTGAAACAAAAAAAAAGGCAAAGTTAAAATACCATTTTAACAGTATATATAACAAAAGACAAAAATGGCGTAAAATCTTGTATTCATTTATTTACTTATTTTTTTAATAATTAAGAAAATATTCTCACCGATCTATGTTTATTAAAGGATAACACTTCCGAGTAAATTTATATACACAGACCATATAAAAAACTAATTATCAACACATGATATATACAATAAATGAAGAAATAATGATTTTATGAAATTAGGATTCTAATTACTTTAATTATTTAATGTTTTTAATGTTGTGCAATTATTTAAGTTTTTACGCATGATCCGGTGGGAAAGTCTATTGATGTATATAAACCGCATTTTCTACAGTCGTGGCTTTTACAGCTTACACAAAAATGACTTTTATTAAAAAGAAACGCGTTTTGTGTAAAGATAAAATGGAAGAGATCAACTTTTTACCAATGAAGAACTTATTGAAGAAATAAGTTAAAATATAAAAACTTTGTAAAATATTTATTTTATTTCGGAGTTTAATAGTTAAAAACCTGGATTTACGATTAGATAAACTTTTTTAATATTTCTTTTTATATATTTTTTTTTTCTTTTTAAATAGTGGCCTATTCAAAATATTGCATAATAATTTATAAAAAATGTTGTTAATAATAACATTTCAACATGAATTTACTAACATTTGTATGAATATCCGATCTAAAATTTTAGCTGGATGGTTCTTTCTACTATAAATAACCAATTATACTTGAAAGTATTATATGTAAATTCAATATCAGGACAAATGCTTACCAATACCCATCCTAAAAGCAGTATCCTACATTCTCTAGAAACTTTTTTGATAACATAGGTTCTAACTTGTATTTATTTAAATCAGATGACACAATTTCTGAATTATGCTTTAGAACAATATCAAGAGCAATTGTCTTTAATTAATATGAACTGGTGATAGGATCTTTTTTCTTTGTAATATTCCATATTTTCTATCTGGATCATACTTACAACTCTTCCCTCATTATTTTTACCATTAGCAAGGATATCCTTTTTTTCAGTCTCGAATTTTTATTATTGGGAATGCAGAAAACTTTAATACCAGCAATTGTTACAAGTGCTTTTGGACCATTGATAAGATATCCATTAATGGAGGTTTCATTTATATATTCGTTATATTCTTCTATATCACTGGGCATGAACGGAATACCTTCTCCAATTGAACTATAGTTTTCTTCCGCAACTATTTTATTATAAGTAGGGTGATTTGACAAATAGTTTTCACCAGAGTATTGAAACACTTGGTCAACCTTTACATTTCCCGAAATCTGTTATTGAGGAAAAGCTTTGATCCCGCAGTGGTAGAAGGACAGATTCAGAGTTGGAACAATGATTTCAGATAATTTCAGAGATAGGTGTATTGTGTTCGCTGTAAGTATCTATTGTAAATGCACTTACATCAGACAATCCATATGACAATTAATTCCTCACAACAAATAGTACAAGATACCAAGACAAAAAAAAATCATATAAAAAGATATATGGCATTTTATCATTACAAATATATCCTCAGAACTGGAGAAGTTGTGGGGCGAGTTAGTTATAGGCCTGAAGACTGTATTTATAATTGGAAGTTCCTCCAACATATACATACATGTGGTAAAATTACTTTCTCTACATATGGTATGTTCGGGAAATATGCCCCGAAAATATGGAACAGAGTTATCGAAAAAAGCTTGCCAAGCTGACGTTGGAAAAAAGATATCCGAGTAGTCTATATTTTAGAACACTTGTCATTATAAAATTTTCTCCCTATGAAAAATAATGGGGACAGTGAAAAAATTTAATAGGGTCAGCTTTTTCACTTTTTCAAGAATAATTTCTAGATATGTGTCCCTTTGCCTACCCCACCATACACACATACCTATCTTAAATGTACATGTATCATAAGTGAGTTTCCTTAGATTTATATTTTTCATGGTATTAATAGGGACAAGTATAAAGGAACACAATTAATCAGTCTAAAATCTCGAAAAAGCTGACCTCATTAGTGTCCCCATGAAAATTTTGTTAGGGCCAATACTTCACTATAACGCACGAGCAAATTTATTTTGATAGCATTTTCGATTTTATTTTTTTTTACTTACGTTTTACGGGATCCATCAGAAACAATATTACTGCATATTTGACAAGATAAGCAAAAACTATTACAAAGTTTAGCAATCTTCATTTTTTTGTTTATTGCATCACGATTCGTGGACAATTCAAACGCCCGCCCGCACCGCGCGCAAGAGTGTCGATAGCCATATAAACATGGGTATACTCACATCCTGAAAAGAAACCATAAAAATGTAAAGTAAACAATTAAAAAAAATCACAGTATGCAAAGATGACACCATTTACCAATGGAACCGCCACAGAATTGAATTAATTTAATAAAATTTATACCCATATGAACAACACAATCGGAAGAA
This sequence comes from Diversispora epigaea, assembly GCA_003547095.1. Lineage (NCBI taxonomy): Eukaryota > Fungi > Glomeromycota > Glomeromycetes > Diversisporales > Diversisporaceae > Diversispora > Diversispora epigaea. The sequence continues at coordinate 147,906 of PQFF01000426.1, forward strand.
ACGACAGAGACAAAGATTAGAACTCATTTTGAATTAAATAAGCTCAAAAAAATGTGATTATGGGAATACATACTTTTGAAACAAAAAAAAATGCTGAGTTAAAATATAAACAAATTTGACAGAAGGCAAAAATGTGGTTTCATTTATTATTTTTTTTTTTTAATAATTGATAATTATAAGATAAATTTTCGTTCGAAATTTCGTCATCGATTATTTTTTTTACATTTTTCTTTATTTTTCCTTACCAAAATGTCAACTCCTTCGATATCTGGTCGTACCAACAGTAAATAATATAATCCCGAATTGCCAGATTTTCCTTTAGGAAAAGAAAAGTTAAGTGTAACTCACACATGTTTCTTTAAGATATGTTCGATATTGATTCGTGTGGTCTTTAATTTGCCATTTCGGATTAGGAAGAACATTTCAGTGAAAGAGTATAACACCTTTCTTGATCGCAACGAATCGACCGGGTACAAATTTTATTGGGAAAACAAAAACTATATATTATTGAAATGGCTCTCACAGAACATGAAGCTCCTGTCGTACTAGCACTGCTTCAAGAATATTTCAGAGTTCCAAACAATGATGCAATACGTGATCCGATAAAGGTTCTTGGTCAACCATGTAATAAACTTCCTTTTAGTTTGCTTGACTTTTAGCTTGTCTTTTGGCTTGTAATAACATTTTTCCATAGACCATCGGTCATGAGAAAAAATGTCACCAGACGTTGCGGGTTCTGCTCATGTTCCACGACCTGTCCTGGCCCTTCTCCAGTGACGCAAATGTACTTTGAGTTTGTTTATATATTATCAGAATACTTATTTTGAGTTATTTTTCTAATATTAATAATACTCTAAATAGGGTTTTTTCACGCAAGAATTGTGGTTAGCTAACATTCAGGACATTAATTCTTGGAGAACAAGGTGTGAGACGTGGATGTATGAATTTCATGTTAGATATGTATTTGGTATCAAATTTGATAAGATTAGGAGTCATTAAGGACGTGTTCATCGATCAATGTTAGTATGTCTAACTTCCTGTTTATTTTTTATATAATTTCATCTCTAAGTTTTTTTAAAAAAAAAAAAATATTAGGCTCAGCTATGGACGCGTCAGTATCCAGCATCAGCAGGATTTGTGGCAGTAACAAATCCAGATTTATCAGGAGTATCTTCAAAAATAGTAAGATTGATATTTACTGTTATTTTTATTTTTTTTATAATAAAGTGTTAGATGTTTTAAATACAACTTTGACAATATGGTAGTGGGATTTTGGAACTTTACTGCATAATACTACTACTCCTACCACTTGCATCGGTCCGGGAATTCCTGCTTATCAAGTGACTATTCCAGTTGAAAGTGTTTTCTGGAACCCCCGATAATTACAAATCCCGTTACAAATATAAGAACCTTGAATGTTAATAATTACACTGCAAGTGCTCCTAATGCAATCACCATCCCTAATTTTGTCATCGATTTATATGTTCAGCAGGAAGTTTTAGAAGTTCAAAAAGTATAATTTTATTAATACAACAAAAATAATTATATGCATACATTATTAAATATTTTATTTTTCCAATATGTATATGACAATGCGACCGTATTACAATCCAAATAAAATATTTCATAAAAAATACAATCCCAAAATGACTTTATTTGATAGCTTTATTATTGCACATTTACTGGGAACAGCAACACTTTTCATCACTAAGCCTTCGACAATTACATAATCAACAGTAAATTTAAAATAGATCTAGATCCAATATTCATGTTATTTTCACTTTACCACCAATTCTATTATTATTATACAACCATTTTTTTATTTATTTTAATACACACTTGAATCTTTTTTTCTATTTCTCTAATACGTTCAATTCTTCTAACGTCATTTGAAAACCACAATTCATAACGACATAGAGCAAAGTCTTCATTAAATTTACGTTCAGATGTCTAAGTTTTACGACTTCATCAAAATCAATATCACAGAATTTATTTCCAGTACAACTGCTAACCCAATGCTTCTCCATTCCAATATGGTTATAATTTCCAGCGTATACTTTCCTTTCTCCAATATATACCAGTTTATCGCAAGAATAACAAATTACTATTCCTATTGTAGGAAAATAACTTAACCATAACATATTCGCATTATACAGAATCTAAATCGCCGGAAAATAAAGCAGGGGATTATTTTCTGGATCTAATATCAGATCGAAGACATGTAAGCGTCATTTTAAGAATGACCCTTTCGGTCTAATTGCTTTATTGGTACAGTACAAATAAAATACATATGAAGCGGTCACAAAGTGAGAATGCTAACGCATCTAAAACATCTACCAGCTGCTTTGATTTTTTCTTGCACGCAACACCTCTTACTTTCAGATTCATCGCATGCTGTTACCCTATCTTTCAATAATCCTACGATTATATTAATCAAAATATCGTGATTCCCCTTAAGTGCCGTGTCTTCGTGAGATTGATTTGATATTTGCTATTACTCGTACAAAAAATTCCTTCGGACGTGAACATAAAATGTCAATCCATACCTAATAATGTGAGCATCGTTCTCCGAGGGAACTGTTTTTGTCCTACAATAGAGACACATAAGTGCCATAACTCCGTAATAAAATTTGACATACCCGTTGAAACAATCTTGTACAGATAATCATAATCTTCACCCTTAAATGCGTTTGCTTCTTTGAGTTGTTTGATATTTGTAGATACCCCTTAACGTTTTGTGGCTTACCTTCAGTGATACACAAAAGATCTTCCATTCCTGTCGACTCAGCCGGATGCTTCTTCACCCAAAATATCCTGTAATTCTACATTGATTTCTTTGTTAGTTAACCTTCTCGCGATTTCAATTGATGCCTGCAAGATCGACGAAATAAATTCGCCTCGTTGGCGTCGGTTTCTGACGTACACCGCTTGATCGATTCGTCGTTATCATCTACCTCCTCAAAGATTTATAAAAAAAAGCTGGTTATTACCTTTGTTCTTCACACGAAAGAAAATATATAGATTCTTTACCTGGATGAAATTGCTTAATACACGTAATACCATTGACTTTATATATCCGAAGCAGTTCTTTCAGTTCTTCTAAGATTTTATACGACAAGAAACTTCGTATTTTTGTTCTTTGAGTTCTGAAATAAATTCTGCGAGTGCCATTGCAGGCCCTCCCTTCAGACCATAACTGCAAAAGCCATCCTTAGTCATATTTAAGAAAGCGAAACGAGAAGATTCTCTCATTGGGAAATATCTTGAAATCTGCCTTAATGAGTTTCAGGTCTCGCCTTCGCAAATAGTCAATAAGTTCCTTCGTATCTAAATTCCTTAACAGCATCTGCAATCATACACGTTATCCTTTCTTCGTCAGATGAAGAAGGTGAGGAAGCGTGTGAAGACGAAAAAAAGTTCAAAATGAAAATTAATTCCTTACAACAAATAGTGAAAATAATGGGACTGCGAAAAAAGATGTGCTCATAAAGGAACATATTTAATCAGCCTAAAATCTCGAAAAAGCTGGCCTTATGAGTGCCTCCATGAAAATTTTGTTAGGGCCAACTAAGGACAAGGTAAGTCAACATAGTTCGCTATTACGCATCGCATCTTTGGAATGAACAAATTCATTTTGATAGCACTTAAGATAAACTTTATTTTTTTTTAATCCATCAGAGCCGATGCGATCACAAGGCTCATTACAACATAAAAAATATTATTACATGAAGGTCTACTTGAAGAGCAAAAAAATTATTAAAAAGTTTACTACAACAATTATCATTTTTTTGATGGACATTGCAAAGCCCCACACTCCGCGCAAGATTTTCGATAGCCATATTCACAGGTTCCACCTTCAGGATTACATTCATAAACAAAGGTACGCTCACATCCTAAAAAGAAATCATAAAAATGTAAATTAACAACAAAAAAATCACAGTATTTAAAGATGATACCAATTTCTATTACTTACCAATGGAACCTCCACAGTATTGACCTTGTGGAAGCCCTATAGGACATTTACATGTGGTAGGAACACAATCAGAAGAAACAACAGAAACGAAGATTAAGAAAAACAAAGAAAGTACAAGATATTTGGAACTCATTTTAATTTAAAACTGAAAAAAAAATAAAAATAACAATTAAATAAGTTCAGAAAAAAGAAACAAGAAAATGGGATTATATTGAAATACATACTTTTGAAATAAATAAAAATGCCGTGTGTTAAACTATCATATCGACATCATATATATATATAAACAAATTTGAAAAATAAAAATAACGTATAAAAAGAAATATAAAAAAAGTTTATTTAATTGTTAAAATAAATATTTTACGAATATAGATGGCACCGAAATTAAGCCGAAATATTTCGGCATATCGAACATTCTACAACACATAACACATGACAGAAACACATACCAAAATTACGATCAACAACATACTTCATTGTATTAGATAGAAGAAGAGAGAGAGGAATATGTAGAGTATAAAGTCAAAGACCCATATACCTTAGAACACTGGCTATCATTATTGCTATTGAATAGGATATAATCCTGGTTGAATTATCAAAAATTATCAAAAATTTACGTCTAATTAATCCTATTACTTAATTTTTTTTTCCTTTTTTCTTACCATTTTTGTCTTAGCAAGTTATATAATTTTTCACTTTTTTTAGTTAAATAATTTTCTCATTTATTATTTTAAAATAATCACTTTGAACTTCTAATATTTCATAGAAGAACTTGATGTAAACAAGGTGTAACAAGTTAACTTGTCCCTGAAATGTAAATCAGTTGGTCCGTCCGTCTGATGGATGTCAGCATAAAAATACACAAGGCCTTTTATAGATGCAATAGGATCACAAATTGATTGGTTCTACTTTTAAGATTGTATTCTTGTGTTTCCATACTGTTATTCAACTGTTAGTTTGAACTTTTGAATATTTTTTTTTTTTGACAAAAGTTATCAAATATGCTGCAGCAATATTTTAAAGGGTTAAAGAATAAAATAGCACCTCAAAAGGCACAACCTACTCATGCTGAACAATTAGCAAAGTTTCGTAAATCATGGGATTATATAAAGGTAAAGATTTACAACTTTAGTTGACTTATTTTTCTTATTTTTATACATTTTTATACACTGGACTGACTATAAATCGCGAATTATTAAAGTCACAATTTGACGAAAATGAAAGAAAACAACCACTTCCTAGTCACAACAATCAAACAGATATTCCTCACCACCTTAAACAAATGGTTGACCTTCTTGTTGATGAAGGTTTAAGACTTGAAGATGTAAATACTGGTCTCTGTATGGAGGAATTCTTAAGAAATAACGTTCTAAAAGAGTTGGTTAATTTTGCCAGAGATGATGTTCCCAAAGGTATTCGTGGTGATATTATTAGAACTTTTGGTTCTATGATCAATCTATTGGATGATCGATTTTTGGTTCACAACGCCGTTCACCAACCGACTGTTGCCCTTTTACGTATGTGTGTTCACGATTATCAAGGCGATAGATATGATGAGGATTTAGTTGATTTAATGTATTACATTTGTTCAAAGATTCATGCATTTCATGAACTTTTACATATCTTTTTTCATGATACTCATTGGCTTACTACACCTCAAAAAACTTATTTAAAAAAAGAATCTGAATATCAAACAAGTTTTTCAAATAATAGTCAAGATGGTAATTTGGAAGATGATTCCCCATCAAACAATAATACAAAGTCAACTGAGGCCACAAAAACAACGGAATTTACTGAAGAACCCGAAAAACCTGAATATGAATTTTTACTTTTCTCGTATTTACTTCAATTTCTTCATAGAGAAGGTAAAAGTGGGGAATATGCCAGATATGGTTTACTCTTCATTATTGAACTTGCTGTTGCTGAAGGTCCTTTAAGTAAATTCATTCTTGAAAGTGATTTTGCAACAATTATGGCAGCTGGGTTAGGAGCACTTTATTCACAATTACCACGAAAATTAATGGTTAAAAGTTCAAGTGGTGGATTGACGAATGCAACCCTTCTTGGTTTCGGTGATAACACAAGTGCTGAACTCTCAAGATTACGTAATAGTGGAATCGAGGTGTCTTCATCATTAATATTTAAAAGTCAACTTGATTCATTTTTAAAGTTATTGGAATTTTGTCAAGACGTATTAAATATTTGTCATAGTAATATTTCCAAAGCATTACTTGGAAATGTTAAAACCTTTTTCCTTGAAAGTATTCTATATCCATCAATTTTAGAATGTTCAGATCACGATGGTTCAGCTGTTGCGGTCATTTCATATATTGATATTATTATGCAAACATTAAATCAAAAAGAATTAGTTAATGTAATTGTAGGATTTTTAATGGATTCAGATGGTGATAATAATGAAGATTTTTGGGAGAAATCCAATGCATCAACTTCAACAACTGCTCCTACCTCCAAAATTTCAAAACGTCAAACTATTAATTTATTCGAAGGTATTGATGCCAGTCCCATAAAGTCTTCCCCTTATTTTACAGCTGAAGGTCGCTTTACTTTAAAGGATCTTATATTTTCACGTTTACGTTCTTCTTCGCAACAAACTGTTATCGCAACTTTGAAATTACTTAATACAGTAATTTCTAAACATTGTCGATTCTCATTAAAATTATTAAATGTTGAATGGGATGATAACGCGACATGTTTTCCTAGACCAAATTATTTATTAGATGATTCTAGTAATAATGATTCACATGGTAGTTTCGCACAACCTAATAAAAGGACAACGATTAGTCATCATTTGAGAGAATTAGATCTTTTCTTTTCTTTAATTTCCGCAATTGATCCAACACAAAACATGGAGATCTTTACGAACGGATACGAGTCATATGTTCGTGATGCAGAATTGATTATTGAGGCGGATACGTGTTATATATGTGGTCAAGATGTAGAATGGACCGAAGATGGACCAACCAGACCAAAACCAAACAAATTGAATAAACATCGATTAGCAAAGTGTGGCGTTCGAAGGCATCGTCTTAATCCTACTGATCGCGTAAATCCAAACGAGTCACTTTTGCAAATTCTCCTTGGCACTTTATCAAATTTCTTTGCCCATGCCCCTGAATTAAATTTAACATTAACTGGTGTCCTTTCGGCTTTGGCGGTATGTCCTTATCGTTCTTTAGAAGGTTGGCTTGTATTTAGTGGTACTGATAGATTGGATAGAGATAATAGACGTGATTCATATTTGAGAGATATTGAAAGTCTTCAACATGAAGCAAGAAATTTAGAAATTTCACTCGGTATTGCGAGCCATGATAATCATACAAATGAGAATGGCGAAGACAAACCAATTAATGATTTTGATGGTGACGATGATCGATCGGTTGATTATGATGCCGACAAAAGTCCATCAGCTACCAAGGCAATTGGTACCACCCCAAGATGGATTAATTTCCCACCCTTTTTCACAATATTTAAAACTTTAACTCAACAAGTTGATTATTATCGAAGCGAAATTGAAGGATTTGATCAATTCCTTCAAGAAAGAAGAAGCGGATTATTGGATGCTGAGGATGAAATTGATGAAAACTTCTTTAAGCAATCAAACTTCGTATCACGTACACCCTCCAAAAAAGGAACTACTAGTAATCATAGTCCTTCCACAAGAAGTCGTAGAAATACTTCTTCTAATTCTTCATCAAAACCCCAAGTTCCTAAAAGAGCAAATTCATTATCACGATCAGATTCGACATCATCTAATTCACCATTATCATTTAAATCTTCAGCTATATCTTCATCTAATATAGTTACACCACTCTCAACACATTTTTCCAAGACTGAAAACATTAAGATTCAACCTCTTTTCCCGGCGCATTTCATAAATGAAGATGAAGAAGAAGATCCAACTGCAATGCTTGATGATGATGATGATGACTTTGCTAAAAAACAAACTAGAACCAAACCAAAGGATCCAAAACCCAAGGAAATCACATTGAGTACACTTCTCAACAATGTAGTTATTTTAGAGGAAGCCGTAAAGGAATTGGTTGCTATAGTACAAGTTAGAAGAAGTCTGGGAATTGATGAAGTTAGATATTTATAATATTTACGATATTTAAAATATTTATGATATTTAAAATATTTTTAATATTTATAGTATTCATTTTTCCACATTTTTCATATTTCCCCCGATTGTTTTATATTTTCATATTTTCACGCAATTTTGATCATGTGTAATATTTATATACATTTATTTATTTATTATTATTTTAATTATTATATTTATTAAAATAAAAAAAAATATATATAATGAAATTTAATACTTAATAAATTAATTTTTAATATTCACATAATTTACACAACATTCACACAACAACAAAATCAATAATCACAAAAATAATTACAAAACAATCATGTTTAATACATCTTTTAAAGCATCTTCATTATAAACAGGTTTTCCATCTTTAATATCACCTTTCGTTTCAATACATTCTATTCCCAATTTTTCAATTTCCAATTTATCAACATTAATTTGAGAATTATCCAAGAAAATCATATGACTAATATATTTATTCGATTGATATCCTTTTGACCATAATCCACTTAATTTTAAAGATGAATTACAACCATTAATAATTGCTTTGACAAAATCCGATGCTATATATCCATCTGTTTCAAGATCATTATATCCATTAAGAATTAAAATTTTTCGTTTTAAAGTTGTTGATTCAATAATAGCTTTCCCTGCACCTTTTAAAACGAGACAAGGCATAATAGATGTATAAAGTGATCCAATTGAATATATGAGTGTCGATTTAGTATAAAAACTTGAAGCAACTTTGGGATTTACTGAAGGAAGAGGGAACATTTCTTGACCATAATCATTAATATAATAAATTCTTTTAATTCTACGAGTCAATACTTTTATTTCTGATTTGTTGAATAAAAGATTACTTTTATAATTAACTGGGCCAAATGGATCACATGAATTTTCCGATGTGAATCTTGAATTCTCTTTTTGTTCTTTTTGTTCTTTTTGTTGCTGTTGTTGTTGAGATGAAGGATGAGAAATTTCACATTGACCTAAAATAATATTTCCATTTTCAAGTTCTGCAGCTATTGAAACATTTTGATTCGTATTTGTTATTGGAATCACTTTGGTCGATTCATTAATACCAGTTATTACGAAAAAAATATAAATTGCACTTTCTAATGATCCAAAAAAAATTCGGGCTCCGGTGAGAAAAAAATTACCAATGCTTCCATTCCGAAAATTGAATTTCTTATGTGCTCTCTTAAGAATTTCCGTTTGTAGATTCACTAAAAAACCACGTATAATTTCTTTTTTCTCCGAAGAAATGCCATTCCATAATCTTGAAATATATTTGAAATGAATCTCGTTAAAAAATTTAAAAAATAAAAATATATATATATATAAATATATATAAAAAAAATTTATTTAAAAAAATGTTTACATACCTATGAGTACCCTCAACTACTTCTAACCATTCACATTTAATATCCAATTCACTTCCTTCAATTGGTAATCGATAACTAAGTAAATTTCTTAAAGCTATTCTCTCATAATCATTTTCTTCAATTTTGATTAATCTAACAAGTCTACTTCTAATATCACCAATTCCTGGTCCTCCAAAAACACGTAAAATCTCACTAGTTGAACCACCATTATCGCTTAAGCCGAGTATATAGCTTACATTAGGAGTCAAACTTTGAAAGACATCTACCTTAGTAAAATACCCAATCGTATTAATCTAAGTAAAAAGGCAACGGTTTTTTTATGTATAATAAAAATATTATTCTTACAGACCATTGAATTACAGGCAGTTCCACCTGATATCACGACTAACGAAGGTTCAATACTTGAGTTTTCATGGTCTTTTGTTACAATCGATATTGGTTCTGTCATTTCAATGTATCGTGTGGTTTTTGTATTACGTGCAAACACGTATTATATAAGGGAAATCTTAACCTGTTCCATGTCATTACATCAAATACATGGGTTAGGTTTAGGTTTGTCAGGGGTAGTGTATTTATCACCGTGTGTCACACCTTTCGAATATTGATTTTTATTAAATATCCTAGGGACAGAATTTTTTTACACGCAGAAACCATATTTGTCACTCAAAATTTGTCACCTTCTCAAAATCCCACGTGAAAAATTCATCACCTGCCGGATTATGGACCAATAAGATTTGGAGAGTCATAGGATAAGAGTCTGCACCCCGGGATAATTGTAAATGTCACGTTATACAATATCTAACATCAAAAACAATGTTCAACAATTTTTACATCGTCGTAATACATATTGAAATGTATTGTTGATTTTGTGATAAATTTATATTTCCTTTATTATTATTTATAAAATCGAAATTACAAACTGAGCCAATTGAATTTATACAAATGGGATGAATAATTCATACTCTATGCCTAGTGTTAAGATTTTACAATAGAATAAATGGTGTATAATAATTTAATAAGTAAAATACAAATAAAAATATATAATGTTAAATAAATTAAAAATTAGACATATCCAAATCAATTATTCCAGAATCGCCTAAATAACATAGAAATAAATTATTATTATAAAAATAATATAATATATAAATAAATAAATAAATAAATATAACAATACTTACCAGAACATAAATCAGATATAGATTTAGTTAATTCTTCAAGTTCCCTTTCGAAATTTTCTTCATTCTTGGGTTTTGGAAGATTCGAATAATTAAGAAGTTGACTGGTATACGATAATTAAGAGGAGTTGTAGTTGTATTGGTTGCTGAAAATTCTTCTGCTTTTTTAATTTTACAATTTCTGAATCTCGATTTTTTCCCTTCGTCTAAATAATCTTTATAACCAAAATAGTATTTCACCAACTCATTCGTTAATTCTTTAAAAGTGGGTCCATGTGTAACTCATTGCATATTTTCATAGCTAAATCTCTATGATGCGGTGTATCAGGATATGGAGGAAAGCCCGTAACTATTTCGTAAGCAATAATTCCAAATGAATATACATCAGCTGCTTTTGTACATTCTTCATCACTTAATACTTTCTCCGGCAATATATGGTAATACACCAAATATATTCTTTTTTTCGGGACCATTTGGATTTGACCCTATTAGTTTGCTTAATCCGAAATCTTTAAAGGATATGAATTTGTAAAATTTTTTGATAAAATATTCCCAGGATGGAAGTCCTGATGAACTATATCTAATTTATGAATACCTATGAAACTTCTAGATAAATATGATAGATTACATAATTTTTGTTTCCAATTAATATTCTTAAAATTAATTTTTAAATATTCTCGAAAATTTCCATCTTTACATATTCTAAAACCATCATATATTTGTATGTTTCTGGATCGTAAAATAGAACTGTATTGTGTATTTTTAAGTGAATTGCCACCTAATAATTATAAACTTTTTTTAAATTTATAGTTAAAACGTTATATATAATAATTTGAAAATCCGATTTAAATATTAATTAAAAATATTTATCTCATTTAAGACATCGTTTAAATTCACAAAATTGTCAAACTTTTTTAATACCACTTCTTTTCTTTTATAATATCTTTCCCATTGTCGATTTTCAAAATCAATTCCACCTAGAATAATGTATTGTTCCAAATCCACCTTTAGCTATTTTTCAAATCTATCATAAGGTATCCATTTCCACTTGTCTAATTATTAAAACCATTTTAGAGTTACATGGATTGCACCACCTTTCACGTTTGTCTCATTTTTGATTGCATTCTGGGTACATTTCACGAGATGCCATTTTTTTTTTGTTTGCTTATGGTATGAAAATATGAAAAAGTAAATATTTATTTTTTGAAAAAAGAAATAAATTACATTTAAAATTCAAGTTGTTTTTAGTATGCAATTATTTTATCTGATTACATTACACAAAAATATGCAAATTGCTAATCCTAAAATTGAAGAATTAAAAGGCAATTTATTCGGACTTCGGTAAAAGAGGGTTCTGGGCAAGGGCACTTTATTATCTCGTTTGCCATTGCATATTTTACAACTCAAAAAATACCAAATATTTTGCATGCATTTGATAATAATAATTCATCAATACTATAAGATATATTAAAATAATTGGAATTTCTTGCTATCTGATTAAAGATTCAAATTCAGCAAGTTGATCTGGTGTTATCATTACTATTTATTGAATTATATTTCATCTAGTTTTACTGAAATTTTAATTGTTATAAATCTTGGTATTGAAAATTTAATTAATTAAAGAAGAAAAATGTTATCTTTGTAATTTAAGAGTCAAGCAAGGTTTGGTTAAAATTTCAAAAATTTCAAAAATTTAGTTATAAAAAAAATCAACGGGTTCATTCAGTTACACCAAAAATCATTATGCACGTCTCGAAGTTTTTACATATTGCCATGTGGGTTACACAACTATTAATTTGATTATAGAGTTTTTTGAAGGGATCTTCACCTCTTCACCCAATATAATATAATAGACTTCTGCCGATCTTAGCCAGATCAGTACTTAACAATAATACAGTAATATTACTTTTTTATTAAAAAAATTTTTTTTAAAAAAATATTAAGTCTATTTTCTAAATTGATTTTTTCCACCCAATATTCCTCGGCAATTAGATGCCCCGCAAAGACATTCCTGTCCTTCGGCCCCGCCGAAGGTGGAAAAATTGTAATCATATGTTAATTCGGTCATAGCCGGAATGTTATATGATGCAAATACTCCAATAAAGAGTTCACCATTCGGTGCTCTCCTACAAATTATTATTAATAAAAGATGAAAATTTTATTAAATATCCACCATTCTTGTAAATAATATATGATAGGAGTCTTTTTTAATACATACCATTTTTCAATATGACAATTTGGCGCACAACTGAAAGAAATTTAGTTAAAAAAAAATGCATAAAACCTTGTGAATACTCTTTGAATGGTCTTTGAATGATCTTTGAATATCTTTGAATGATTTTTGAATGATCTTTACCTATGATTAATAAATCTAGCTTCCGTGCCCCGTGTTGCGCCATCTACAACTGCTCGGTTCTCGTAATCAAGGAAGTAGATGCTCTTTCTGTACTTGTATTTGGTTTCCATTCGTTTAAGGGCCGTACTATGCGAAATCACTTCTCCTCGATATTCTAAGATCAATTGATCTTTTGGAGTCTCAATAAGCGTCCGAAGTCCATATCCTCGATTTTCCGTCTATTTAACAAATGGTAATAAATAGTTCAGTATTCTTTTTTGACCAATATAATATGAATAATAATATTACGTGAATTTACCTTAAACACCTCCAACTCCTTCACACACTCCTTCCTCTGAAATCTTTGATTTGTGCATTGTTCCTCGCAGGGACAATGCTTGGGAGAGCATTCATAAAACATCACCCTGAATCAGAATAAACAAAAATACTTGATATTAATCTTTATACGATAAAATTATTCATAATAAAACATTGACTACATACCTGTTATAGCAGTCTTCAGTACATCCCAGCCCACCATCCCGGGGTGGTTTGCAGTCACATATAACTGGCTTTTCATTTTTTCTTTTTCGATCCACATATATATCTATAAAAAAATAAGTTCAAAGTTCATAATGACCAAGATTAATTTATCGAAAATTTTATTATTATATATTTTTGAAAAAATACAAAATAGATATTTATTAACTTGTCTGGATCTTTTTATATTCTCTTTGTAACAGCCCACGTTTATGAGCAGTTATAATGTCCCAAGTCAAATGAAAATTCCTTTTTTCTTCCATCAAAAATTTGCCATATTGGACTGGAAGAGGAAATATTTCAGTGATAGGGTTGTCAGATTCCTTTTCTTTATTCCTGGAGCTTCTTCTTCCGACTTTGAGATCCATTGAATATAAACCACATTTCAAAAATTCTTTACGCTCCCATGGCAAAGGTTCCTCCTCATTAGTTGGGATATTAGGGACATCGTCTTGTGAAGATTCTGATATAATTATGTCTTCATCATCAACATCGGGATCGGACGACGCTCCATGGCCGTTGCGTTGAGCCTATATAAAAAAGCCATAGAAATTTAGATCCACGTTTCATCTGTATAAAATATGTTAGAATTTTATAAATTTTATACCTTTCTTCGTCTAGATACTACATTTGATGTTGATGGTGCACGATCATCTATTTCAGGCTCTGGATTTTTACGCTTCAAGTACAAATAAATAAATTTAAATTGCAACATATTAAAATATATCAAATTTACCAGATTTAATAAGTTAAATTCGTTACCTTGCGAAGAGTTTCTTTTCTGGAAACCGGTTCTTCAATGAGTGGTAGTGCAATGATATTATTCTTATATACACGACCAACTACTTCAGGTGGTCGGTGAATACCTTTTGTTCTTATGCTATATGAAGTAGTTATATTAATAAATTATATTGTAAACTCAAATCATGAATAAGATAAACAAATTTACTTACAAGATACCACAAGCATTACATAACCAACCACCTTCGGGATTCGTTCGCCAGGCGGAAGCATACTTCGTTCTACAATTAAGATTACCACATTCGACCTCCCCCGGCGCCTTTACAAGAGGTTTTGTTAATTGTCTTATTGACCTTGGCTTATCAGTTGGTATATCAGTTTGGTTATTAGGTTGTTCATTCGGTAGACCATTATTAGGTTGGTTGTTAGGTTGGTTGTTAGGTTGGTCATTATGTTGCTCATTTGTTTGGTCATGTTGAACGTCATGTTGAACGGTACACTGTGAATTAGGTTGTTTGATAGGTTGGGCATTAGCTTGAGTAATAGGTTGTGCATTCTGGTGAACATTCGGTTGGACACAGTCATTAGTCTCAGAAGCAACTCTTCTGGTGGCATAAAATTCTCTTAATTTCCTGACTTTCATTTTACGTGTTTAGTTAGACAAGAAAGAAAATTTACTTCAAAATTTCAAAAGTTCCCGGAAAATTTTAAAAAAATACGCGTAAAATATATTTTAAATTAATGTGAAAAAAAATAGCGATGATAACTTGATAATTATTGAAACTGAAAAATGACGAATCATAAATTTTGAAATTTTGATTTCGAAAAGTCGTTATTTCACACACGAGGATCATGTGAATGCGTCGATCTTTTTTTTTGGTTTTTCTTGGCTTAAATATTTCGCGTTTGCAAACTCAAAAACTACACGTTATAATGATACAAATGTATGCAATTTATGTAATTTATGCAATTTATAGTTTAAAATGAAAATTACATAATTTATGTTTAAACAAGTTACATTGGTTACCTCATCTGCATGAATATTGAATATTGCATGAATTTAATTTCGTCGCGTTGGAAGGGATGATGACGTCATTCGTTTTTTTAATTATGTGTTCTGATATGAAAATTATAAAATAAAATGAAAAATTTCATTATGATAAATCTTTCAAAAATCGTGTAAGTTTATATTCTATTTTCTTTCTTTTTTTTGTTATTGAAAATTCGTGAAATGCGCTTTCGCGCGTGTGTATGCATTCAAGTGTTTACAAATTGTTAGAAATGTTATAGGATTGTAATTAGAATAATTAAATACATATGTAATGAAAGGTGATTATTTTCTAATACTGTATTCAAAAAATATTCAAGAAATGACATTGAAATAATTAAATAGAAAAAAATTACACTGTATTTTATGATATGATCTCATTTTTATGAAGGTTGAAAATGTTTAAATTATAATGTTGTTTTGACAAGAAAAAAAAAAAATTTTATAGAACAATACAAACACTACAACCATCAAATCTATCCATAAAAAACATCACCATAAAAAAAAAAAAAAAAAA
>PQFF01000426.1:163949-176817 GCA_003547095.1 Diversispora epigaea
AAAAAAAAAAAAAAAAAAGACCTTGATGATGAAATAATTTATATAAAATCTAAATTACTACCTAAATTTGATTCAAATAAATTTTGTTTCTGTAAATTTAATTTGATTCGATAATTTTGAACAATAATTCTTTAATAATAATATAGTTCTTCTTCCAAAAATTATTTAAATTATTTGTTTACTTCTTTACTCCACCTTCGTTCAGTTGCCTCTAATATCTGTCGACGTCTTAATTCGCTTTCATCATCTGGATTAATTTGTGAATAATTATTGCCTGTTAATGATGATGTTGAAACTGTTGAAACTGTTGATGTGGTTTCATTTTCTTTTGAAGCGGATGCTTTCTTTTGTTGCGTGAGATATCGTCTTTATTAAAAAGAAAATTTATAAAGATATCATGTTAAATTACGAAAATACTTTATGTAAAATATATCATAAATCATTTAGATAATTACTCTCTAGCCATTAAGACCATTGCATCCTTTTTTAATTGTAACAATTCTTGTCTTTTCTCGGGAGTAGCTTCCCATTTTTTGGGTGGATCGGTAGGGACAAATCCTCGATCTACGGCTTCTTGAAGTTTATATTTGTCAATAAGAGACCGTTGAGAATCTGCATCCGTTGAAGTTGATGATGAGGATGCTTGAGAGGTTGAAGGTACTCCGAGTGTTGGGATTACCGCTGGAGGTGGCTTTATTTATATATTGAATATTTAGTTAAATTCTATTTATACAGAATCATTAAATCGTGTATATATCACAATATTTTTTAAATTTACCAAAGGCAAACCTCCGTTTTGAAGAATGTTATCGCATGTAATTTCTACTGATCCTGTTTTTTGAAGATCGTATTGGATAGCGGCGGGAGGAATATTAGGAAACATTGTACATACTGTCTCCACCTATGAATAAATAAAGTTATCAATGCTGAAAACAACATTTTCAACTTGACTGCAGAGAAACATACCATTTCTGGTGTGACAGCTCTAGGTCTATTTCTAGAAGTATTAGACGTTGTTCTACGAGCTCTTGTTGGCTGTTGGGGAGTTGTGCCTGTATGTAATCAGATATTTCAGTTATTATTTTAAGTTTTTGCGTTCAAAAACGTCTTTATAACATTT
Source organism: Diversispora epigaea (assembly GCA_003547095.1). Taxonomy (NCBI): domain Eukaryota; kingdom Fungi; phylum Glomeromycota; class Glomeromycetes; order Diversisporales; family Diversisporaceae; genus Diversispora; species Diversispora epigaea. The sequence continues at coordinate 165,070 of PQFF01000426.1, forward strand.
TAATAGTTTTAAAACATGCCTAACAGCCAACGAAAGACACAAAAAATTACGATGATAGCAACAAAAATACTGATGCTATCATTTATATCATTCATGGCCATGCTTGAACGTAGAAGAATTTCATTTACAAATAGGGTTAGGAATTACCCTAATATTTGTACTCGATTATTCACCCTAATTATTTTACTTACCCTTTTTTTTAATTTTTTGAACTCACTCATCTTTTAATTTTTGAACTCATCCTAATTTTTAATTTTTTTTTCAAATTTCAAATTTATTTTTCAAATTTCAAATTTATTTTTTTAATTTTAATTCTGGACTTACCCTCCAATTATAAAATAATTTTTGTACTTAATTGTTCATGATTCCTATTCCTATTTACAAATACTGCAATCATTATATTTTAGATATCAATAAAACAGATAACATGAAATTATTGATAATTTTTGAAAAAGCTGTTTTTTTAATATAGTTTCTGTATTATACTATAAAAATTAAAAAATTGTATCAAAAATGAAATCTTTGTTTAAGTACTTTTATTGTTTGTAATTATTTGTCTGTAGTTATTTGTTTGTAGTTATTTGTCCATAGAACATTATACAGTAGCAGCTATAAGTATCCAACCTCCTCTAATTTTTTCCACAGATAAATAAATTTAATAAATTTTTTTTAATTAAAAAGTAGATAAATAACAATAATTATTAATACATTGTGTAATCTCCATTTGAATCTATAAGTGCTATTATACAATGTTTTATATTATCTACTAATTTTTTAACAAGAAGTGAAATAATATAATTATGTTATTTTCATTTAGTTTAGGTTATTCCTCCTAACTATGATGTGAAGAATGCAAAACTCAAGTCATTTGAGTAATGTGTAAATTGTAAAACTCAAGTTATTTAAGTGATATGTAAATCAGAAACTGAACTAATATACAATCAGACCTACATGGTTAGGACCAAACATAAAAATAAGTGATTATAAGAAATTGTGATTATATATAGGTTTTTTTATATATAGTATTACTAAGTATTGAATTTTCTAGTAGATGATTATAAAAATATAATAATTGTAAAAAGGTTTTTTTATATAGCATTACTAAGTATTAGATTTCATCATGTATGTAGGGTTAAATCAAAGCGGATCTTTTATGGTGAATCAAACATATAGTGGTAAAGAACAGGAAGCACTTTATGACCTTTGTATTTGATATAACATATAAAGAACGTCCTTCTTATCCTTGATAACAATGATACAAATATTCATTATTAATTAAACATATTTTTAGTGGGCCGGGTGATAAAGGAATAGATATTAAAGGTATGAAAAAAGGTGTAAAATTTATAATAGAATGTAAAAATTGAAAAACAAAAAATATAGGTATCTATATATTTATATATTACAAAATATTATTATTTTTTTTCAAAAATATTATTATTTTTTTCACAAATAATAAAATCGATTATTATAGATCGCAGTATAATAAATCAAATAAAAAAAGTTCTTAGTCAACAATCGAATGGAACTATTGGTATCATCTATACATGTCGTCAAAACTAATTTGACCTTGATTCAACTCTTAAAATTTCAATTTTTAATTGCGTCTAACTCAACTAATTGCGTCAATTATTAGTAAAAATCAAAATTTGTTTTAACTTAACTCCAATTTTTCTCAATTTTAATTGCGTCTGACTCAATTCAATAGTTTTGACGACATGTATAATATCATCACAGCTCTTTCTATAAATAAATATATGCCTGGAGCAAAAAAAACAACTAGAACGTCAATTTATAATGTCATCCTTGTAGATGTGAATAATATTGTTATAGAACTAAATAAAATAATTAACAAAGTTTATAAAAAAAAAATATTTAATTATATTTTAAAATTTATTTTTTATTTATTAATTATATTATTTATTTGTTTATTTTCTCGCGTCAACAGGGATAATATTAAAATGAACTTAAATATTAATTTTTTTTATTTCAATATAGAATTCATATTTTTTATACAATGATATTATAATAAAAAATATTAAATAATATAATTAATATAATTAAATTATATAGCGTTATATAATGCAAATTTATTATTTCTACTATTGTTCTACTATTTTAGCACCTTCAGTATCATCACTTGTATCACCTTCTTCTTGTGTAGTATCAGAAGTATCAGAAGATTCAAAAAGCCGAGAAGAACCAACCCGAGGAGAAGCAAGCCAAGAAGAAGCAAACAAGCCGAGAAGAAGCAAGCCAAGGAGAACCAANTTTTAATTGCGTCTGACTCAATTCAATAGTTTTGACGACATGTATAATATCATCACAGCTCTTTCTATAAATAAATATATGCCTGGAGCAAAAAAAACAACTAGAACGTCAATTTATAATGTCATCCTTGTAGATGTGAATAATATTGTTATAGAACTAAATAAAATAATTAACAAAGTTTATAAAAAAAAAATATTTAATTATATTTTAAAATTTATTTTTTATTTATTAATTATATTATTTATTTGTTTATTTTCTCGCGTCAACAGGGATAATATTAAAATGAACTTAAATATTAATTTTTTTTATTTCAATATAGAATTCATATTTTTTATACAATGATATTATAATAAAAAATATTAAATAATATAATTAATATAATTAAATTATATAGCGTTATATAATGCAAATTTATTATTTCTACTATTGTTCTACTATTTTAGCACCTTCAGTATCATCACTTGTATCACCTTCTTCTTGTGTAGTATCAGAAGTATCAGAAGATTCAAAAAGCCGAGAAGAACCAACCCGAGGAGAAGCAAGCCAAGAAGAAGCAAACAAGCCGAGAAGAAGCAAGCCAAGGAGAACCAAGTCGAGGAGAACCAAGTCAAGAAGAAGGAACACGCCCTCCAAAGATTCTTCTCTTTTTTGAACTTCTTTCTTCTCCTCCCATTTTTCGGATTCCTCTTCGGTTATTTCTTCTATACATGTTCCCAAAATTGATTTTGGATTTTTGAGGTATTTCGACTTTTTGAAATTTATACAGAATCTATTCTATATATAGAAGTAAAAAAAATACCCAGTTATGTGTATCTTCAATCAAAGAATAAATCTGGGTAGTCAAAAAATTTCGGGTTTTAAGTAAAATAATTTCGTCTTCTATGAAAAACTATTTTGACTTTTTTCTCCGAAATTGCAATTTCGGGGCCCTAAAATAATTTTGCGTGCAAGTATAATTTCTTCCACTTCTAACTCTCTATCTCCAAGCTTTAATGACAGTTTTTTTTAAAATTTTCGCTAAAAAATATGAAATTATATTAAAAATCATTTATAACGAAATATTACGATTTTTAACAATACACTTACAAAATTTATTTTCATTTGTTTTTTTAATAAAAGTTGAGCTATTGTGACACCCTACACAATATACATATTAGAGATTTTTTTTTTAAATCTCCAAACTCTATCTAAAATAATTTCCATATATATATGATTATCTGAAAAAACTTCAAATAGCTTGCGATAGGCATCTTTAACTCTTTGGTCTGACTTCCAAGAATTAATTTCCGCCGGGAAAGATTGAAAATATATGTGAGGGAGTTGAGATTCTCCAAAGATTTCAAAAATTACTAACTTGACCCAGGAAGCGATTTCACCTCACATTCCATGAAGTTTTTCTAGCAACTATTAATAAAAATATTTAATAAAATAAAATAAAACAAAATATACCATTTTTTATTTAATAAATAGTTCTTACTTTGGTTTTTATTTTTTTGAACAAACTTGAATGGTACTGCAAATTCATTGATTCATAAATATCCGGAAGGCTTTTTCCAATAACACTTTCAATTTCTTCTTTCAAATTCTTCTCAAAAGGAAATATATTTACTTTAAAAACATTTGTTGTGACTTAGGTAATTACATCCTTATTTAAAATTATTATAAATATTAATAATATGTTAAAATATAACATATAAATTAGTTGAAATACTTACTTTTGAAAAATCTAGATCATTGTTTATTTCGGATAGAAGCTCAATGTTTTTGAGCCTCTTTTTAATATCTATTTGTTCTTTTAAAAGTGAATCTATTTTTTTATCAAATGAATCAGTTTTTGCTATTAATCATTTCATAGAACTTTCTGAAACATCTTAAAATTGTAAAAATTGATTTTAATAATAATATTAATATATCAATAAATAAAATGAATAAATATTTAATTACTAATTTCTTTTTTAGTTATTTCTCTTTCTTCTTCTTCTTTAACTACAAATGGTACAGTTGGTTCTGTTCCAGGTCTTGTGCGTCTTGATTATACTTGCACGCAAAATTATTTTGGGGCCCCAAAATTGCAATTTTGAGGAAAAAAGTCGAAATAGTTTTTCATAGAAGACGAAATTATTTTACTTAAAACCCGAAATTTTTTGACCACCCAGATTTATTTTTTAATTGAAGATACACATAACTGGGTACTTTTTTTACTTCTATATATAGAATAGATTCTGCATAAATCTCAAAAAGTCGAAATACCTCAAAAATCCAAAATCAATTTTGGGAATATGTATAGTCTTGATATACTTAATGTGCTTGGTATGGTGAATACTGGTAATCCGGCAATGATAGAAGTAAATATACTTCTATTACGTATTTTATTCATATTGTCTTAATAATATAAAATATTAAGTTTATTTATAATTTATTCTGAAAAAATATTGTTATTTTTTTGAAATAAATTTTTTTTGAATTGAAAGACTTGAAAGAAAACTTCATTCTTAAATAACTTTTGAAAATATTATTTTTAAAATAATAGTAAACAATACAAATATACCTTCGATATACAATAATACATTTAATAATTTAAAATATAATGCAATGTATCGCTATTTTAATAAATGTATTAATTATTAAATAATACTCATTAAATTATAATCATATAAATCATAAAAAAATACCTTATTTCGAGATAATACACAATATATCGCTATTTTTAATATCGCATTCATTATTAAATAATACTCATTAAATTATCATTAAATTATCATTAAATTATCATTAAATTATAATTAAATTATCATCGTATTAATTATAAAATAAAGCCTTATTCAAAATACAAAAAAACTCCTCTGAATACATCTCCTCTAAATGTATAACTCCTCTTAATGCATATTATAAATATGGTCCTATGGTAGAACATACAATTTATATTGTGAGTTTAACTGTAATACACAATATACAATATATTGCCATTTTTAATCATCGTATTCATTAAAATAATACACAATATATTACTATTTTTAATCATCATATTCATTAAATAATAATCATTAAATTATTAAATACATAAGGTAAAGCATTTAATAATTTAATAAAATAGTAAGGAAAAATAAAAATTTTAATATATAATTTTTTACAATAAATAATTTTATTTTTGTATTAAATATTTATTATATTTTACGAAAATTTCTATTATATGTCATAACAAAATAAATAAATATAATCTCTTCATTTGCATGTGACAAAAAAGAAATATGATATCCTTCGTTATGCTCCGAACAAAAAAAAATAATAATAAATATAATCGTTATATATCGATCTATAATATAGTGTATTGCAAACTATAAGAGTTGATCTTTTATATAATACACACTATTATAATCAATAACGTTCTCGAACAATCCATTATATAACTATTAATACTGATATTTCGTATAATGATACGTTATATAACGTTATTAGTATATATCATTCGTAATACGTTCTAGAACGTTATTAATACTGATAGTTTGCAAACCATACTAGAACGATCCATTATATAACTTTATTAATACTTATCGTTCGTAAAATGTTGTAGAATGGATCGTNAAAAATTTTAATATATAATTTTTTACAATAAATAATTTTATTTTTGTATTAAATATTTATTATATTTTACGAAAATTTCTATTATATGTCATAACAAAATAAATAAATATAATCTCTTCATTTGCATGTGACAAAAAAGAAATATGATATCCTTCGTTATGCTCCGAACAAAAAAAAATAATAATAAATATAATCGTTATATATCGATCTATAATATAGTGTATTGCAAACTATAAGAGTTGATCTTTTATATAATACACACTATTATAATCAATAACGTTCTCGAACAATCCATTATATAACTATTAATACTGATATTTCGTATAATGATACGTTATATAACGTTATTAGTATATATCATTCGTAATACGTTCTAGAACGTTATTAATACTGATAGTTTGCAAACCATACTAGAACGATCCATTATATAACTTTATTAATACTTATCGTTCGTAAAATGTTGTAGAATGGATCGTTCTAGAACATAACGTTTGTAATATGCAATAAAATGATGTATATCGAACGCAATAAATACTTTTCGTACTTATTGCATACTAGAACGCCTTTATATAATTCCTGATGTAGTTTTCAAGTTGTTGGGTCATATTTTTATTATTTTTGGAAAACCTAAATTACTAAATTGTCTGTTTTTATTTTATAGATTGTGATTTTGAATAGGATTAAAAATAAAACAAAATTATAATGAGATAATTTCAAAGTTCAAGGAGGTTAACAGAAATATTGTGATATTTATTTTATTGATTTTTTAATTATTTTTAGGTCAGTTTTTATAATTAAATCATGTGACGCAATATCGTTTTATAGATATAGACAAGAAAGAAAGATAATTTCAAGGTTCAGGAGGGATTTATAGAATTAAAGGTAAGTAATACTTCGTTTGTTTTATTACTTCTACTTGTTTTCAAGTGGTTGGATCAAGTTTTTATTATTTTTAGAGGATCTAAGTTACTAAATTAGCGATTTTGAGTAGAGTTAAAAATAAAATAAAATTATAATATATAGGATTAAATTAATGTAATATACAATAGTAATTGTAAATAAATATATAAATATTTAATAGAAGTGTTATAAATAAAGTTTATGTATAAAAGTAAGAGTGTAATAAATAATAGTGATAAATAATATTGCAATTAAAACAAAAAAAAATATTAATGTATATTTATATATATTGCTTGGAGTTTTGAAAAAATAAAAAATGACTTTTCAAAAATAATTCTGTTATGCATATTGTCGCGTGCCCTTTACGACAATGTTCTGAAGATTAAAGAATCTTTCCTAACAAAAACTATCTTACAAGTTAAGTAATATCGTGCTGCTTCAGGAGATCCTTTTGATCAATCTACAGCAAATTACAAAGTTAGGTAAGAGAGACAAAGGTAAGTAAATTCTTTATTGTAACAGGGTCTTTTACATGCCAAGTTAGTTTGTATTACTTATGCTATACATGTCGTCAAAACTAATTTGACTTTGACTCAACTCTTAAAATTTCAATTTTTAATTGTATCTGACTCAACTAATTACATCAATCACTAGTAAAAATCAAAATTTGTCTTGACTCAACTCCAATTTTTCTTAATTTTAATTGCGTCTGACTCAATTCAATAGTTTTGACGACATGTATAACTTATGCAAAACGTATATGTAAAAGGTTTAAACAGCGATAAAATATACAAAGGTTTCAATAAAATGATAATTTTATTAAATAATAATGCAGGATAATATATATATATAAATAATAAATAAAGATAAATAATATAAAGAATTTAAGAAATAAAAATAGAATAAGAATTAAAAGATTAAAAACTGAAGGAATTTAGAGGACTATATGAACTAAAAGAAAACTATCTAACTGTACTCTGAACTTCGAACTTGTCTTTAAACTCAATCTAAAAGGACCTGTATTTATATCTTCTTAGATACTTCCTGTATCACAGATAATTTTACCATTTCTTCCTTTAGATTGGTTCCTTTCTAAATAATACAATTTTCTTTATCTTTACAAGTATTTACCTGAGTATTTTCTTAGGTATTGTACCTGGGTATATACCTAGGTAATTTCATAATGATAATCCTTCAAATGTAGCACTCACTAATCTGTACTACTAATCTACTCTATTTATAAATTTAAGAATAATACATATAAGAATAAATATAGCTAAATAATAATAAATATTAATAAATATTAATTTAAAGTGTCACAATATTATATCCTGATTAATTACATAAATATTAAATTTATGTCGTGAATTATTTTAAGATATGTAATTATAAATAAACTTTATCTTTGATATAACCCTATAAGAAGTCGTATTACTTAAAATATACTTAAAATTTTTTAAAATATACTTAAAATTTTTTAAAATATACTTAAAATATATTTAAAATATACTTAAAATATACTTAAAATTTTTTAAAATATATCTAAAATATACTTAAAATTTTTTAAAATATACTTAAAATTTCTTAAAATATACTTAAAGTATACTTAAAATAGACTTAAAACAGGTAATGATAAGTATATTTTAAGTACTTGTAAGTATATTTTAAGTATATTTTAAATATATTAAAAATTATATCACCCGAATTAAATATATTTTTAAGTATATTTTAAGTATATTTTTTACATATATTTTTAAGTATATTTTTTAAACATATTTTAAATATATTTTAATTGACAATCCGCGAGTCACCTGGACAAAATGATCTGCATACACTAATTAATTGTGTCGGGTTTACATATATATAAAAAATACTGTTTTTGAATGTCAAATTTTTTATAGGTATAGTCCACTAAAATGTCAAAGAGACGACAATTCACACCTAAACTCATAAGTGTTGGTATTATAGATTCACAGTTGCATTATGGAGTTTATGCTCGAAATTGGTGGGAAATGGTTAGCATACTATCAGCTGAAAGCAATAACAAATACTTTACAATACCTTACCGACTATTTATGCGTATTGGATGTGAACTTAATGGTCGAGAATTTGTTATTACAGTTACTTCTAATGATAAAAATCCATTAAAACCAGGTTTTCAATGTATTTGTGGAGAATTTAAAAGTGAAATTGAATTATATCCTTCGACGGCAGTAAAATCCTATTATTAATCAATTTTTAATTCAAAAACAGAATATTCAGGTTTAGCAATTATGGGATTTGAAAATGAAAATATTATTCAGCAATTAATTGCTGATATATTATTTTTTCCAATTTTTCTTCGTATTGAGAATTTTTTAGTAGTAATTACAAATCTTGGAAGTTTACCAAAGCATGATGGTAATTTTTATGAAGCTGGGGTGGGATTTGTTTCCTCATTGATTTCACGCTACAATGGAGCACAACATTTATTTTTATTAAAAATTGAGAAAAAATATTGTGTTCTAGAAATTCATCAAGAATTAACATGTGTTCAAAAAATTATTGGAGAAACACCTGATAATGTTTGGTGCCAATTAACTATTTGTCAAAAGTACACTGGATCATATTTATTTGGGACGAAAAATGCACTAATTCAAGAAAAATTAGGTGAATTAGAAAATATACCAATTATATGCAAATATAATGATTGGACAAATATTCAACAATTGGAAAAAGTTTTTGCCTGTCATATAAAATCACGAAAAATTCCTAATACAATAATCAATTGGCCTCATCTTTTTTATGATTGGTATCATCAAAAAAGTTCTATTGTTNATATCCTTCGACGGCAGTAAAATCCTGTTATCAATCAATTTTTAATTCAAAAACAGAATATTCAGGTTTAGCAATTATGGGATTTGAAAATGAAAATATTATTCAGCAATTAATTGCTGATATATTATTTTTTCCAATTTTTCTTCGTATTGAGAATTTTTTAGTAGTAATTACAAATCTTGGAAGTTTACCAAAGCATGATGGTAATTTTTATGAAGCTGGGGTGGGATTTGTTTCCTCATTGATTTCACGCTACAATGGAGCACAACATTTATTTTTATTAAAAATTGAGAAAAAATATTGTGTTCTAGAAATTCATCAAGAATTAACATGTGTTCAAAAAATTATTGGAGAAACACCTGATAATGTTTGGTGCCAATTAACTATTTGTCAAAAGTACACTGGATCATATTTATTTGGGACGAAAAATGCACTAATTCAAGAAAAATTAGGTGAATTAGAAAATATACCAATTATATGCAAATATAATGATTGGACAAATATTCAACAATTGGAAAAAGTTTTTGCCNAAAAATTCCTAATACAATAATCAATTGGCCTCATCTTTTTTATGATTGGTATCATCAAAAAAGTTCTATTGTTTTATTTCCAAATGTATTACGAAAGATTTATCCATCTAATTATATTTTTCAAGAAAAAGAGCTTCGTGCATGGCGAGCAATGTTTATTGCTTGTGGTTGTACTAATGTAACTCCCATTCCAAAAAAAAAATCTCGTATTGAATTCTGGAGCAAAGCTTTAGACCCCAATGCTGATAAAGAATTATTAGAAAATCTTTATAAGAATAATATAATTCAACTAAATAATCAAACTTCAATTTCCAATTCAATTTCTACTAAAGATGATATTTTCTGGAATAGTTTTCGAAAAGCATTGATTTCAAATGGAAAAGGTTCAAATAATAAAATACGTATTCTTTCAATTATTGCTTTAAATTTTCAATATAAAGATCTCAAAAAGGAATTAAACGTAAGTATTTATCAAAATAAGGTTATAATAATTTTATTTATTTATTATTTTTATTTTTTAAAACATGTGTTGTATAATAGGTTGCATCTGATACAATAAATAAAGCTAAAAAACATGCTAGACTCTATAGTCCAGGCGCTCCACCTTTACAAAAACCAAAGAAAACAGTTCAAAGGTTAAATGATATTCAAGAAGATCAGTTTTTGTTATTTTTTCAAGATCGTGAAAATGTAACAATGAGTTCTTATAAAGTAGATTCCAAAACTGGATTGCCGGTTCTTTATTTACGTGATCAAAAATGTGATTTGTGGAAAAAATTTATTGAAACTTATCCAAATGGCATGAAAAAAACTGCTTTTTTTGTACGATTAAATAATAGTACAAATTTAAGATATCGGGAGGATCTTGGTGGTTTATGTCAAACATGTAATGACTATGGTTATGAAACTTTTGAAAATCTAACAAATCTTATATATAATAATTTTGAAAATAAAAATATTATGGCAAGTTTTTTTTAATATTGAAAGATTTTTATTTTTTTTAATTCACAATATACAATAATATATTTATTATTGATTACATTAGAATAAAACTTTAAGAAGTCTTGAAAAACTTAAACGACACATGAAACGAGATTATGAAAGAGAATTAATAATTAGATCAGATGGCAAAATTGATCATAATCCCTGTATATCTCATTGTTTACTTTATGCATTTGGTGAATGCATGAACAAGCACGAAACCCGTTGTTCCAATTGTGACCAACTGTTTGATTTTTTAGATTTTATGTACAAATCAGTACCTTCAAATATTTGTGCTCAAATCACAGAATATAAAGAAAACTTATTATATTATCTTTCACATCAAACACGTAAAGTGTATTTAAATTTCCAGTTTAAAACGATATTATCTGAATTGGATTTTGAAGGAGCACTCTTTATTGCTGATTATAAAATGCGTGTGTTACCCAAATCTGCACGAGAAACAAAACAAGACTTTTTTGGAAAAAGAGGTTGGACTTTACACACAATCCTGGTTTTCACGAAGAAAAATGAAAATGAAATAGATATTAGTGCATACGATCATTGGTCTTTGGATACAAAGCAGGATGCATGGTTTACGGCATCTGCCTTTGAAACTGTATTTGAAACTCTAGAAAACAAACCTAAATGGATCAAAGTAATATCC
>PQFF01000426.1:230573-248046 GCA_003547095.1 Diversispora epigaea
AAGTTGTTATTAGCATTTCATTAAATAATAAGATTTATTACATTGTTCAAATTAAATAATACTTTTTAATTTATTATTTTTATTTGAATTTATAATTACAAATTATTATAAATAAATAAATTTATATATTGCAGTATCAAATACTAACAATTGGGATTTAAGAAGGTGGTCTATCGAAAAATTAAATAAGGAATTAACGAGTAGAAATATTTTTTTTGATGCCAAAATGGGACGTAATGAATTGATGAATCTATTGAAACAAGAAATGTATGAAGATTCACGATTTATAGAAGATTATAATGATGATTTTTTAAAAATGGATATTGATAAGTAAGTTTTATAATAATTGACAATTATCCATCAAGTACTTACTAATATAAACATATTAGTGACCAGATATTTCACCTATCGTGTGGGTGGGCACTCAAATGTAACCAAAAATATGGTAAAAAAGGTAGTGGAAAAAGGTTAGCAAAAAAAGTAGTAGCAACGTTGACTCAATTTTTTATGATAGGACAGCGTGATCCCAGTAATCGATATAGTGCTAAGGATATGTTAGATGGGTTGAAAGAAATGGTAGAAAATAATGAACTTACAGCTGAAGCAATTCCTTCCTTAAAAACCATAGAGAATTGGATTACAAGGTTCTCTAGTCAATCAAAAAAAGAACATGCAGAACAATTTCTAGAACAAGATTTATAATTAAAACCAATAAAAATATATCAATAAAATAAAAATTCTTCATATATTTAGTATACATGTATTTCGTATATTTGATAAAATAAATTTTTATTTTGTTCGAAAAATAAAGTATAAAAAGTCAAATATTATATTTTTTATTATTATAATATGTTTATTAGAAAGTTTAAATACAAAAAAATTACAAATATTAGAAAAGACAGAAAAGAATTGAAAAAACCTAGTACAAAGAAAAAAGTAACAATCTGAAATTGTCCACTATTAAAATATTCGAGATGAAATAACAAGTCATCGGAAAAACTATTTAAATTGAAATATGTAGTTATTAAATTTCGATTTTCAAAAGATGGTGGCTTAGTACAACATATGAAGCTGTGTCACCTAGTGATGAACTTTTGACATTTTTTGAAATCTACTATAAATTTAAATATTCTTATCCCCATGTTACACTAATTATTTTGTGCTACTGATAGGCGAATCACGAATTAAGCTTATTTTAATATTATCCCTATTGATGCGNGATGAAAAACTAACATGGTGTAATAGAATATTACAAAAAGCTTTTACAAATCCCGCTAAGAAAACAAAATACCTCCTTGCGTTTGCCGTAGGAGTAATTGAAATAACTCTTGATCTCGATAATGGAGGTATACAAATAAAAGACGTAATCATGAAATCAAAAATCAGAAAATATATAGTAAGTTTTATATTAATTTATTGAAGACACCAGAAAAACAAAAAAAAACGTTAAATATCGTTATAATTTAGGATAAAATCGAAAATGGAAATATCTATATTTCATCATCAGAATCAGAATCATCCTCAGGATCCGCCTCAGAATTCGAAAAGGATAACAATGACAATATGAATGAAGACAACGAAGATGATGGCGTAATTTATATTGACTCTAATGAAGAAAACGATATAAATTTGGACGAATACAATATAGATGAAAGCGATATGGAATGAAAAAATGATGTTTATTACTTTAATATTTTAAAAAATTCATAACGAAATAATATTTTTTTATATATTTCATATAATAATTATAATAAAAGTAAAATAATAGTTAATAAAAGAAAATAATAAAGATTGAAATTAAATTTTATATTCAAAAAAAGTGTAATTTTTGAAAAAACGAATAAATTAAATTAAAAACGATAAATTTAATAAAAAAAATGCAAATAAACATTAAAGCAATTAATCCGACGTTCTAGATCACAATAAATATGTTCTGCTCGTCTATGTTATTAAACGATGCTTTAAATATCATTATATATCGCGTAAAACGAACATTTCGTACCGTACTGACTAACGATAATAAACACCGATATACAACGTTATTAATACGAAACGTTCGTTATACGTTCTAAAACGGCGATATATAACGTTATATATACACTGTTCATTAAACGTAGTATAAACGGTACGTATTTATAGCGTACTAGAACGTAACGTTCTAGTACGTAGGTGTCGTTCTAGAACGCAATACGAACGTTCCGTCCATAGAACGTTATATAACGTTATATAAAAATTACTGATGCATGCCTCAAGAACATGAAGATCAATTTGAATGGTTTATGAGTAGTAAGGAAAATATAAATTTAAGTTCTTATAAAATTCATACAAAAACAGGATTGCCTTTAAAATATCTAAGTAATCAAAAAGAAACTCTTTGGNAAAAGTTTCACAAATCATTTCCTAATGGAATGAAACGTACAGCATTCTTAAACAGATTGAGAAATGGGCCATTTGTATATCAAGAAGATTTAGGAGGACTTTGCAGTACTTGTAGTACTTACGGATATGATGTATTTGAGGATCTATCAAATTTAATTATACAAAATATAACAGATCGTGAATTTCAAGTGAGATAATATTTTATTTTTTATTTGAGATTTTTATTTAATAAAAAGAAAAATCTAAAATTAAAATATCTAAATTATACAAATTAGACACGTTTACTTAAAAAAATAGAAAATTTCAAACGATTTCTTAAACGGGATTATCCAAAACATTTACATATTATGCATGATGGAAAAGTTGTGCATGATTCTTGCATTAACCNTAATGAAGCACATACATCAGAATGTGGTGATTGTAATAGAATCTTTGATTTATTTACAGAATTACGATCGTTGTTTGGAAATGAGCATGATACAACTTTAAAAGAACTTCAAGAAATGTTAGAATATTATCTTGCTCATTTGACAAGAAAAGGATATTTGAATAATCAATTTAATGCAAACCTTTTGCAACTTGATAATAATAGTGTTCTTATTATAGTAGATTTTAAAATGCGAATACTTCCAAGACGAATTCGCGAAACAAAACAAGATTTTTATGCAAAACGTGGATGGGCACTACATACTGTTTTAATATATTCTAAAAATCAAGAAAACAAAGAATTAGAAATTCAAGCTTTTGATTATTGGTCAAATGATAATAAACAGGATGCATGGTTTACGGCCTCTTCCTTTGATGCAACATTTAATTTACTTGATCCAAAGCCAAAATGGGTTATTATAATGAGTGACAATGGTCCTCATTATCGTTGTTCTGAAACAATGGCATTAATTTCAAAATGGCCAGAATGGTATAATATCAAGTGCAAAAAATGGTGTTTTTTAGAAGCGGGAGAAGCCAAGACATCAATTGATAGTCATCACGCACAGGTAATTAGATTTTATTTATTGGAAAAAATTGATTTATAATAATTTTTGATTTATTTAATTATTAGTTTAAATAAAGAAATTGATTTTAAATAATTTAATTTTTTAGATATCACATGCTATTAAAAGGTATGTTCGATTGGGATTTGACTTAAACTCTGGTGAGGATATTGAAAAGGTATTGAATGGCTTAAGTGGTACATCAACAGCTTATTTGAAACCTAATCGTCAAGTTAGAAATCAAAGTAATGTAAAAACTATTCCCGGAATTTCTAATTGGTTTGAATGGTCATGGCCTACAGAAGGTTTATTTGCAGGATATGTCTGTGCGCGTGATCTTCCCGATTTTGGAGAAATAAAAAAATTTTCTCCAAGCAAATTTATCAAAACAGAGCTTTTGCAACCTGAACCAGCAGTAGGTAAATATTCAGAAATATCTTCAAAGTGGACAATGCCATTATATCGGGTTTCAGGCAAGTTGTTATTAGCATTTCATTAAATAATAAGATTTATTACATTGTTCAAATTAAATAATACTTTTTAATTTATTATTTTTATTTGAATTTATAATTACAAATTATTATAAATAAATAAATTTATATATTGCAGTATCAAATACTAACAATTGGGATTTAAGAAGGTGGTCTATCGAAAAATTAAATAAGGAATTAACGAGTAGAAATATTTTTTTTGATGCCAAAATGGGACGTAATGAATTGATGAATCTATTGAAACAAGAAATGTATGAAGATTCACGATTTATAGAAGATTATAATGATGATTTTTTAAAAATGGATATTGATAAGTAAGTTTTATAATAATTGACAATTATCCATCAAGTACTTACTAATATAAACATATTAGTGACCAGATATTTCACCTATCGTGTGGGTGGGCACTCAAATGTAACCAAAAATATGGTAAAAAAGGTAGTGGAAAAAGGTTAGCAAAAAAAGTAGTAGCAACGTTGACTCAATTTTTTATGATAGGACAGCGTGATCCCAGTAATCGATATAGTGCTAAGGATATGTTAGATGGGTTGAAAGAAATGGTAGAAAATAATGAACTTACAGCTGAAGCAATTCCTTCCTTAAAAACCATAGAGAATTGGATTACAAGGTTCTCTAGTCAATCAAAAAAAGAACATGCAGAACAATTTCTAGAACAAGATTTATAATTAAAACCAATAAAAATATATCAATAAAATAAAAATTCTTCATATATTTAGTATACATGTATTTCGTATATTTGATAAAATAAATTTTTATTTTGTTCGAAAAATAAAGTATAAAAAGTCAAATATTATATTTTTTATTATTATAATATGTTTATTAGAAAGTTTAAATACAAAAAAATTACAAATATTAGAAAAGACAGAAAAGAATTGAAAAAACCTAGTACAAAGAAAAAAGTAACAATCTGAAATTGTCCACTATTAAAATATTCGAGATGAAATAACAAGTCATCGGAAAAACTATTTAAATTGAAATATGTAGTTATTAAATTTCGATTTTCAAAAGATGGTGGCTTAGTACAACATATGAAGCTGTGTCACCTAGTGATGAACTTTTGACATTTTTTGAAATCTACTATAAATTTAAATATTCTTATCCCCATGTTACACTAATTATTTTGTGCTACTGATAGGCGAATCACGAATTAAGCTTATTTTAATATTATCCCTATTGATGCGAGAAAATAAACAAATAAATAATATAATTAATAAATAAAAAATAAATTTTAAAATATAATTAAATATTTTTTTTTATAAACTTTATTAATTATTTCATTTAGTTCTATAACAATATTATTTACGTCTACAAGGATGACATTATAAATAGACGTTCTAACTGTCTTTTTCACTCTAGGCATATATTTATTCATAGAAGGAGTCGCGATGATACCAATAGTTCCATTTGATTGTCGACTAAGAACTCCTTCTATTTGATTTATTATACTGTGATCTATAATATTAATTGTGAAAAAAATAATAATATTTTTGAAAAAAAATAATAATATTTTGTAATATATAAATATATAGATACTTATATTTTTGTTTTCCAATTTTTACATTCTATTATAAATTTTACACTTTTTTTCATACTGTTAACCCTATTTTTATTCTTTTATTTTATTATTATTATTCTATATTTTATATTATTTATTACTTTATTATATAGTTATTAGTATTATTATTTATATATATTATTTTTAGTATAGTCATTATTTCGATATTTGTATTACATTTAGAGTTTTTATTATTTATGTAAATTCTAAAGTAGATCCTATGTAATGTGTAACATTACGCGATAAGAGGTTTTACCCCGATGAAACCGCTAAAACCTCTGATAAAATCTCTAAAAAATAGTTTTAATAATTGTACTGGAAAATTATAGAAAGTCCCGGAATGTTCTTTAGATTATTAATTATAATTCGCGATACTTTAGTATTTTCTTATAAATAGAGGGTATTTTTGCCCAGATATAAAAACAGTTCTGATTAGGATCGAGCTCAAGAAATAAAGTCTTAGTGACTATTTGATAATAATTCTTAGTGAATTGTTAATTGTTTAAGCATTTGTTGCTTGTATTTTGTATAAAAAACTCACACCTGCCTCTTTCGACATTAGAAACCGCATTAATAAAATCCTTCGTACATTACCATCCCAACTTTAGCATATTAATTATAGTCCTTTTATAATATATAATCCCTACCATAGTTGCTTTGCTATCCTGACTTTGGTCTCGAAGGTAGTTACGGTCAACAATACCTTTAATATCTATTCTTTTATCACCCGGCTCACTAAAAATATGTTTAATTAATAATAAATATTTGTATCATTGTTATCAAAAATAAAAAGGACGTTCTTTATATGTTATATCAAATACAAAGGCCACAGAGTGCTTCCTGTTCTTTACTACTATATGTTTGATTCACCATAAAAGATCTGCTTTGATTTAACCCCACATACACATCGGACAGTTTTCATAAATAGAGGATACTCGTGTTGCAGCGTAAATTTCAAACATATAAATAATTCAACAAATATTCAGTGAAAGGATATAATTCACCCTGTTATTTTACATTTAATATTTGCATCTGTTAATAATTTTTCTATTTTTATTTCAAAATTTTTACCTTTTTGTATGGGAGAATTTTCTTCTTGTTGAAATTTAGTCATTTTGTTGAGTTTAAAAAAAAATAATAAAAACAATTATAATAAATGATACTTATCTTAAATCGCGAAGATACAAAATAGGTAATAAGACATAAGAAAAAAAAAGAAAACAATATTTAGATTGTAGTGTAGCAATTAAAAGGTTAATTAAATTTTATTCTTTGGTCAAAATCAATAAATTAAAAAAAGATTGTAGTGTAACAGATTAAATGTAACAATATATAACATCAGAAAATTTTTTATATTGGAGGTTATTATAATAATTTCGTTTTCAAAGGTTATTGAAGGTTATCAGACCAATAACCTTCGTAAATATTACATTTATTATGATAAAGTGAAGGTTATTGAAGGTTATCAATATCAATAACCTTCGGAGTATTACATTTTATTAATAAAGATAAAGGTTTTTGGTACCAATAACCTTCGTAAATATTATGTTTATGTTGGAGGTATTCGAAGGTTATCAGAGTGAAGGACTTCGAAGGTTTACGTTTAAAAAAATTTACTAATGAAAATACATTAATAAATTTACATTATATAACGTTATATATTATTATAATAACTATTATTTATTATCTATTTATAAAATTTTTTATTATTTATTTATAAAATTTAAAATAAAAATTTATTTATTAAAAATTCGTTATCTATATTAAAACGTGGAATAATATGTATTATATCATTTATTACTTCTATTTCTATTAAATTAAATATATTTGTTTTTTCTAATAATGGGCATTCGTATAAATATGGATTTACTGATAATTTGAAATCATACCACTGCATGAGTGCGAGATGCATTGGTTCTTCATAATTCATTATTATTTCAGTTATTAAAAGAACCTATTTATAAAATATTAATAATAATTAAATATTTATCATTATTTCACAAGATATTAATTTTGATCTTTACCTGAGCAAAGCATACACTATTATCTGATGTGTATTCAAAGATTTCATCTGGATTCATTTCAACTGCAATATTACTGAATATAGGTCTTTTATGGAATTTATTGTTTGCACACATTTTTGCACCATATTTTAACGTCATACCACTATATATATGAAATTTTATATCAATTTTTTTATGTTCAGATAGTTTTTGATTATAGAAATCTAGATATGCATCTAAACACTCCAAGAATTTTTCGAAATCAAGTTTTATTTCTTTTTCGAAATCAGGTTATTTATTCTTGTTTGGATATAAATTTCAGCATTTTGTATATAAAATTCATATAATTTTTTTGAATATTTTAATGCTATTGGGGTTTTTGGTATTTCTTTTGAGAAACTTTCTGTTATGATGGCTTTACGGCGAATCTAAAGAAAAATGTGTTAATATAAATTTAATAACGTTATATAACGATTTTTACCAAAAAAGAATACTTACAATTTTCATTATTTGTTTTTCAATTTCTTTTTTATTTGTTAATTTATAAGGCTTTTTGACATAATCTTTATGGAGGCTTTCATATGTTTCTGTTGTATACCCATTAATGGCACCAAATTCAAGAATTGAAGAGCAAATATCACTGGTCAAAATCTGGCATATCGGACACCTATCGGGTACCTATCTTGGTGCCTGATAGGTGTCCGATATACATTTTTTGACATATATCGGGTACCTGATAAGTGCCGTCTTATTCCCTAATATCGAACACTTATCGGGGACTTATCAGTCACATATACTACACATATCGGACACCTATTTTTCAGCTATTTTTTTATATCAATCGGATACCCGATTTTTTTTATTCAATATCAGGGACTTATCGGTCACATATACTACACATATCGGACATCTATTTTTCAGCTATTTTTTTTAATATCAATCGGGTACCTGATTTTTTTATTCAATATCGGGGACCTATCAATGATATATTCTCCCCTCTGATAGGTGTCTAATATTTTTTATTATACCTATCGGGTCTTCCGATACTTTTATTTATTATATCTGTCAGGTACCCAATAAGTGTAGTAGTTCTACTGTATTCGAATGCTTTTTTCAAATAAATAGTACAAATTAATAGCTTTATTTATTACTGCACAAATTTTATATAATATATATATAATATACCTGATAACCATTTATTTTTATTAATATAATTATTATTGCATATAATAAATGTATGAAATTTAAAATGTTCTAAAAATATACTATTATAATAAAAATATAGAAAATTTAAAATGTTCAAATGTCCTAAAATATACTACTATTATTACCATTATTATTATTACTATTATTATAAAATTGTTCATTTTCTTCGNATCGGTTTCGTTTTCTTTTTCCTTTATCAATCACAATTAAGTCATTATCATTATCATCTTCTTCTTCTTCCTCTTCTTCTTCAGTATCTTGATCATATATTTTGATTTTACTTTTATCTCTATTTTCAGATATTAACGCTTCTTCATTAAGTGTCCATGAAGGAGCCCCTTTGGGGGGATTTACCTCTCGATGGATCTTTGATACAACATTTCTAATTCTTGGTTTATTTTGTTTCTTACAGATCTGGGCTACGACTGGATCAATTCGTTCATGTAATAATTTTAATAACTAAAAAAAATATATATATTAATAACATGCCCGATAGATGTAAAAAAATATTATTATTATTTTACTTATAGCATCTGATCTCCACCATTTCTCATACACATATATAGAAGTTTTCTTTGTAATAAAAGTAGTATTATTGTTATTATTATAATCGTTGTTATTGTCAGGAGCATAGTTATTATTATTGTTATTATTATTATTACTACTATTATTATTATTTTCATTATCGTTTTCATCATCATCATTGTCATCATCATCATTATCATCATCATCATTATTATTACTATCATAATCACTATCTATAATTGTTGGTCTTGCTTCTGATAATGATGATGACGATGCTGTTCTTGCTACTGCTGATGATAATAATGATGTTGTTGTTATCATTAATTCTAATATTGTAATATTTCTTTTTATTTTTATTGTTAATTAAAATTAATGAATAAATTTAAATAATAAAAATATTAACTTACCTTCATTATCTGTTTCTTCCCATTCTTCTGAGTGATACCCGGTATCATCCAAAATCTTTTCAAGATCTTTCTTCGGATATCTTTTTATATACTTGTCCCCACTCTCTCTCATGGAGTCAACAGCCCGCCTTCTTCTTTTCTTTTTCTGTTAAAATATAAATATATATTTACTATACCCGATATGTGTGTTAATTTATAAATTAAAAAAAAAAACTTACATTACTCATTGCTGTATTTTTTGTCGAACGTCTAGAATTTTTTTTTACAAAGTCTTCGCCTTTGATTTTAATATTATATTCATGATGCTGAGACCTATGGCGCCGCTGCAACATTTGTACTATATCTGCAGATGCAACTTTATATTTTTTGTTAATTTTTTTTCTTAATGGTGGTAGCAACTTCGTTAATATATCATTTTTCTGCACTTCCCAAGTTAATTCTTTTCGTATTTGATATATTGAGTAAAGATCAGAATTTGTTATAATAAACACCTCTTTCTATAAAATTGAATATTTGCATATTAATCATATACCCGATAAGTATAATAATATAAAAATAATTTTATGTTATACTTACCTTAATTCTATTGTATGATTTTTTATCTAGACATTTGATACTTTTATTTTCATCTGACGAAGAAGAAGAATGAGAAGAAGAACTAGAAGAAGAACTAGAAGATTCTGATGATNGGGGGGATTTACCTCTCGATGGATCTTTGATACAACATTTCTAATTCTTGGTTTATTTTGTTTCTTACAGATCTGGGCTACGACTGGATCAATTCGTTCATGTAATAATTTTAATAACTAAAAAAAATATATATATTAATAACATGCCCGATAGGTGTAAAAAAATATTATTATTATTTTACTTATAGCATCTGATCTCCACCATTTCTCATACACATATATAGAAGTTTTCTTTGTAATAAAAGTAGTATTATTGTTATTATTATAATCGTTGTTATTGTCAGGAGCATAGTTATTATTATTGTTATTATTATTATTACTACTATTATTATTATTTTCATTATCGTTTTCATCATCATCATTGTCATCATCATCATTATCATCATCATCATTATTATTACTATCATAATCACTATCTATAATTGTTGGTCTTGCTTCTGATAATGATGATGACGATGCTGTTCTTGCTACTGCTGATGATAATAATGATGTTNTTTAATATTATATTCATGATGCTGAGACCTATGGCGCCGCTGCAACATTTGTACTATATCTGCAGATGCAACTTTATATTTTTTGTTAATTTTTTTTCTTAATGGTGGTAGCAACTTCGTTAATATATCATTTTTCTGCACTTCCCAAGTTAATTCTTTTCGTATTTGATATATTGAGTAAAGATCAGAATTTGTTATAATAAACACCTCTTTCTATAAAATTGAATATTTGCATATTAATCATATACCCGATAAGTATAATAATATAAAAATAATTTTATGTTATACTTACCTTAATTCTATTGTATGATTTTTTATCTAGACATTTGATACTTTTATTTTCATCTGACGAAGAAGAAGAATGAGAAGAAGAACTAGAAGAAGAACTAGAAGATTCTGATGATGATGATGGTGATGACGATGATGACGACGATGGTGATGACGATGATGGTGATGACGATGATGATGACGATGTGCTTTTATTTCTTTTATTCTTTTTATTCATAATTTCAAAATAAAAGTGTTCTAATTTGACAAATTCTATTAAATATATAAGATTATATTTGTTATTAATATTAATTATAATTATAAATAAATAAATAATATTATAAAAATAAATAAAAATAATTAATACTACGATTTTTGCTTATTTTAGATTTTCCGTTTCTTTTTTTTAATGTTTTTATCGAGAAGGTAATTGATTTTTTTATACTTCTAGATTTTGTCATATTTGAAAATTATCAAATTATTATATATTATTTTGAAAAAAATATTATTTCATCTAATATATCTAATATCTAATTTACTACTAATTTAATTAAAATAATATTTTTTTAAAAAAAGGAAAAAAGAAAAAGTGGTTCTTTATATCTTTCATTTTTCGGGTGACGATATTAATCTTTAAGACAATTAATCATAAAAACGTAATGTTATATTATACTTATTGATATCAAATAATGATATATCAATATATCTACTTTCTGATAAAATGTTATTCTAATATCATCACGATTACATATTATATGATATTTTTAATAAATAAATGTATGATGATATGAAGTTTATAACTTGCCAGACTTAGTACTCCAAAGAAAATATTTAAAGTTTGAGCAGAGCAGACTTAGCACTCCTAAGAAAATATTTAAAGTTTGAGTAGAGTCTTGTCTTGGTTTAAACTTTCTTTTTGGCTTCAATATCTTAAAATTTTTTATTGCTAAAATATGCTCAAACAAAAATTCAACAAAAAAGTTAGTGTCTGATATTTCACGAAAACATGAAAATATAATTATCGGGGGGTTGGTCGCGTTATATATTAATCTTAATATTACGATAACTGTAATATATCTATAGTATAAAAATATCATAACTATAAATTATAATATAATGTTATGTGTTATTGATATTATCAGCCGCAAGGAGGTATTGTGCTCACAAGGAGTATTTTGAGAGAATGATATTAAAATTCTTATAGTTTATAGTTATGATATTTTTATACTATAGATATATTACAGTTATTAAATATAATGTTGTTAATATTATCTGCCGCAAAGTGGTATTGTGCTCGCAAGGAGGTATTGTGCCTACAAAGAGTATTTTGAGAGAGTGATATTTAATGAAAAAGGGATTTGTTTATCTTATGTATAATAGGATCAGGATCATCAGGTTTTGTGTTACTTATAATTTTACTATAAATGCTATAACTAATATAATTTATATATAATTTACTATAAATGCTATAATTAATAATAATTTATATATAATAAATAAATAATTCATGACGCGAATTATAAAAAGCGCGAATTATAAAAAGCGCGAATTATAAAAAGCGCGTATAATAAACATGAATCTTCTCAAATATTGAGACGCGAATTATAAAGAAGCGATATCTTCAAAATCAATAAACATATATTCCCAAATTTTGAGACGCGAAGTAAAATTACAAAAAATGTATATTGGCGAAATGATATAAACAACTTTTAAAAAATTATAAAAGGAAAATATTTTATTTTGTGAAATTTCAGAAAATTTTTCATTTAATATTTTGATTAAACCATTTTATTAATACATTTTTCACATACTTGATTATATTTTTAATATGTCTCAAAAATCTGATACCCGAAAAGTAACACCATTATCTAGCTTAAACCCCAAGAATATATATAAATATGAATGTAATTGCGTAGTTTGCAATGGTAAAGAAGTTGAAGCAAAGACCCAAAAGAAGCATGCAAATGATAAAGATTTGTGGAGATCCAAAAATGCAAGAAAAAAACAACTTGCAAGAATTGAAGCAAGAAAGAAAGATCATAGAAGTAAGATTATTAACTTAAAATATAATGTTGAAATAATTACTTTTGTGCATATAAATAATACCATATCGGATGCATATTGGATGCAAATCGGGTACCCGATATATCAAAATTTTTGATTCGTGTAACATTTTATTGCCTTTCTTAGGACATGGAGATAATGGAGTTACGTCGCCTATTCAAAGTAGTAAGAAAAGAAAACGAAGTTCCCATCAGTTAACTCCGGATGAAGAAACCATACATTTGCCTAAATTAAAAAGAGATATTTCAATAAGTAATATGCTTTCAGGAATGGATCTAGGTGAAGAAATTGTCATGGCATCGTCATCCCGAACAAGAAATGATCAATTTCACAATCCATGTATAAATGAGATGCCCGATACATTTGATGATGCACTTTTATATGATCTAGGAGATGATCAATATGATAATAATGATAATGGAGATATAAATATTTTTGATATAGAAGATGATGAATTATTTAATGGAGATGATGATATAGAAGATAATGTATTATTTAATGGAGATGATGATATAGACGAAGGTGAAGAATTATTAAATGAAAATTTATTTATTGCTCCAGAGTTAGAAAGTGAGGAAGAAGACTATAAAGGTGTGGAATTGGAAGATAAGATAGATGTAGAGATACTTATTTGGATATTTAAATTTCAGCAAAGATATCGGATTTCTGATAATGCCCTGGAGGCATTAATTAAATTTTTAAATATTATGCTTAATTCCATTGACAAATCTAAGTTCTGGGAATTTCCTACTTCTTTATATTTAGCAAAAAAGATGTTAGGAATTTTTCAACCAAAATTAAGAATGGCAGTTTGTACAAACTGTCATAAATTATATGATTCTAAAATTATTTGCAATAATAAAGAAAATAATAAATTGGCAATTATGCATTGTAATTATAAAGAATTCCCAAATAATCCTATACCTTCACGTAAGAATCTATGTAACAATGAACTCTCATCCCTTAAAAGAAATATGAATGGTATAGCAGCAATTCCTAAAATGCTATATCCTAAGCCTTCAATTAAGCAACAATTAAGCATTATGTACCAGAGATCTGGCTTTGAAAAAATGCTAGATCAATCGAGCACAAGAAATTATGATAATAATATTTATGCCGATATATATGATGGAAAAGTATAGAATACATTTCCTTTCGATGGTAGTAGATTTTTTAGTCCAGAAACTGCTACCTCGAATTTAGGTCTATTGATAAATTTGGACTGGTTCCAACCCTTTAAATACACACAACATAGCACTGGTGCTATTTATGCTTCAATATGTAATCTTCCGAGAACAGAAAGAAATAAACCAGAAAACATTATTTATTTAGGCTTTCTACCAGGACCTAAAGAAGCCGATAAGAATCAAATAAACCATTATCTATCACCGATAGTTGATGAACTTAAGGAATTATGGGAGGGATGGAGAGTTCCTAAAACATATGAAAATAAAGATGGACTTGATATAAGAGTTGCAATAATAATAGGTTCTTCTGATATTCCAGCTACACGAAAGTTATTTGGACACGGATCTGCAGTAATGAAATGCCACAGGTGCCCGAAAAGAAGTCAATATAGTGAGAAGTTTAGAAAAACTCATTATGGTGGCATACATGATTATGAACAATGGATTACAGAATCTGCAGACCCCCAAAAACATAGACAATATGCTCAAGAATGGCTTAGATGTAACACCAGAGGAACAAGAGAATATCATTTCAAAGAGCATGGAGTGCGATGGTCTGAATTACTTCGTCTCCCTTACATGGATCCAATCAGATTTGCAGTAGTGGATCCCATGCATTGCTTGTTCCTTGGAGTTGCAAAATGGATTATTCAATCCATATTTATTAAAGAAAATAAGTTAAATTCTGAGCAACTTCGTGCAGCACAAATAAGGATGGATAACGTTCAACTTCCATCTGATATTGGTCGAATTCCTCCAAAGATTGCTATTGGAGAAGGATTTTCAAAGCTCACTGCTGACCAATGGAAGACCTTCATTATGATTTATGCAACAACAATCCTATGGGACATGTTAGATGATAATGATAGAAAGATTTTGGGACATTTTGTTCGGGCGTGTAACTTATTGGTTGCTAGATTTGTTACTGAAGATGATCTGCAGGAAGCCCAAAAAAGATTAAGGGATATGTCAATAAATATAGAAAGAACCTATGGACCTGAATTTATTACAAGTAATATCCATTTATCAATGCATATTCCTGAATGCATACGGGATTATGGCTCTGTTTATAGTTTTTGGTTATTTCCGTATGAGCGATTAAATGGATATATAGGTAAGCCATATATCGGGGACACAAAATTATAATAAATAAAATAAAATATTAATATAATTCTTAATAGGTTCATATCCCAATAGCAATCGGCAGATCGAACCCGAACTTATGAGAATAGTTCTTAAAAATTCGCTTGTGGATTATCATCTGACATGTCAATGGACATCCGGTCTCTTGGAGAAGACCCTTCAATTTCTTGCTCTGAAGAAAGCTGCCGGCAGCTTAGCTGTAACTAATGATTTTGATAGAGAAGAGTTACAGTATTTCATCTCTCTGAGAAATGACATGTCCAATAAGATCTATGGCACTGAACATATACCAGGACGCATGCTAAAACCTTCGTATAAAAAGGTAAGTATTCCTATAGAAGTTCAAAAAATATTATGCGAATGGTATGCAACATTATATAATAGAAAAAAGAAAGATGTGAAGGCATGTATGGAAGTGAATATGAACCAACATGCAAGATTACAAATAGGTAATGAAATATTTGGGTCCAAAATCGCAGGACGACATGAAAATAATGCAATTATATTAGCGAAGTGGAAAGCATATAGAGATGGAACAAGTGATATTTACCCTGGGGAGGTACAATATTACTTCGAACATACTCTAACACTTCCGAGGGGACCCAGAACACATCTTTTAGCATATGTCAAATGGTATAAGAATGCAGCATCCTCTAGTATTCGATTTAAGCACAAATTTATGATGCCCGAAAAATCAAATACAGAATTATGGAAGGCAGAATACTATGAGGAGGGCCAAGATTCAATTATAGCAGTGCATAGAATATATGGTCGGGCAATTAAGATTGATTATCGGGTGGGAAAAAGCAAAAATAATTATGTATCAATAATTCCATTGAATCGAAGATTTAATGTTTAATTTATATTATTTTATCATGAATAATAAAGAAATGTGTAATAAGTATAAAGTTAAAATTTTTAATATTTATTTAAACATGTGATATATAATATTCAACACCTAATCAAGCCACAACCCTAATGGGGGTGGCTTGAATATGTGATATATAATATTTAACACCCCACCCATAATCCTAATAGGTATGGCTTGAATACATATTTAACACTTAATCAAGCCACAACCTATTCTATTATCTATATTCGATCTATATTACATAATATTTTTAATATCTTTATTTATTATATAATTATACATAATATAAAATAATATAAAATATTAACAAATGGAAAATATGACCACAAGGCGACCAACTCCTTGCAGACAAGAAAAAGAAAAATTATCGGACTTATGGAACTTATCGGACTTATGGAACTTATCGGACTTATGGAACTTATCGGACTTAAGGAACTTATCGAACTTATGGAACTTATGGGACTTATGGAACTTATCGGACTTGAAATGGTCGATCAAGAAAAATTATATAAAGAGGGGTTATATGGATATAATGCACTTGGGAAAAAAAAAATGAAATGAAAGGGTTCAAAAATCTAATATCATTTCAATTGGCCGGCTTAACGAAGTCTGGGGTATTGATCAATATAATTGATAATTTACCAGCATTCATTCTCATAAAGGAGATTTAAAGGAGATTTAAAGATTATTATTTCTAATTATTGTTATCGTTATTGTAAACTGTTAAATAATGAAAGATGAATAAATAAATTGATAATACTAATTATAATAATTTGATTTAACTCTTTATCCTTTATTATTATTATTATTGATCCTTCATTCATCACTATCATCATCATCATCATCATCGTTATTATTATCTTTATTCTTATTATTATTATTTCCATCATCATTATAACTGTTTAAATTGTTTAATAATAATAAATATAAAAACAATTAATTAATTGTATTAATTATATTATAATTTATTATAAAATGGATTATAGTTACCATAATTATCCTTGTCATCATCACTATCATCATAATTATTACTATTATCTGCTATAATTGTTGCTATCATCATTATCAACTGTTTAAATAATAATGTTATTAATAAATTATTTAATAATAATAAGTATTAAAACAATTAATTAATTATATTAATTTATTATAAAATGGATTATTGTTACCATTATTATT
>PQFF01000427.1:25564-38785 GCA_003547095.1 Diversispora epigaea
AAGTCTGCTCAAGACCTGTTAGAAAAAAAAATATATCCCAATTATGATGAATTCAAAGAATCTGCCGAATTTTTTCTAAGAGAATCTGATAATGAATTTTTCTTCACTTTGGGTAGTAAATGGGAATCATATTTTGAAAAAAAAATTCGAAAACCTGTAAGTAAAATCTATAAATTGATATTTTGAAGAGTTTTGTAATTAATTTTTTTAAAAATTTATAGTTATCAAAAAGGCTCCGTTCTCTTATGTGCGTGAGTAAAAACAGCAATTTTTGAAAATTTCAACAATATGTTACCTCTAATTAGTAACGTAGCGAAAGTATCTGAAATTGCGGCGTGGAAGAAGAAACTTGCTGTTTCAAATTGTTTTCGTAAATTATTTGAAAAAATTGAAGACGACGAAAATGACACATATATGACAAAAATAATTAAAAATGTCTGGCTTAAGAAAAAAATCTTCAAATCGCCTGGGCGATTTCTATTTCAGAAATTTTTCTCAACCTGAAAAATGAAGTTATCAAAATGTCAGAAGAAATTATACAACCGGCTCTTGCAAGAAATTTAGTAAGTAAATTTCATATCACGGCAGATTTTTAAAATTTTCGAAAACTAACAAAATTTTAAAAATAGAGAAAAATTGAAAATGAAGAAGGTTTTGAATACGAGTCGGACTCATCTCCAACTTCCCAAAGACCAGTATCTCCAGAAAGACAGAAAGATCCTGAAAAACAGATAGAACCCGAAAGAAACAAAGGAAAGAAAAGAATTATTGAAGTTGAAACTCTACGAAAAAATCTTAAAAAATCCAAAAGAAAAGTAGAAAATAACGAATATGAAGGTAAAAAAAATGATGAATATGAAGGTGACGAAGGTGACGAAGGTGAAGAAGGTGACGAAGGTGAAGATGACGATGACGAAGATGACGATGATGAAGAAGGTGAAGATATCATAATGAAATAGTAAATATAGAAAGCGAGGATTAAGAAATAAAAAATATAATTTTAAATATTCGGAAATTTTTGTATTAATGTAAATAAAATAATAATAATAATAATAAAATAATAATAATATTTGAAAAATAATAAAAAATTTTGTAAATTTTGAAAACTTTACAGAAAAATTTGCGAAACTTTACAAAAATTTTTCGAAAAGTTGCGAAAAGTTTCGAAAACTTTGTGAAAAGTTNATTTTTTATGTTTCAAGCTGTTACAAGAAGAATCTTTTCGAAATTGGATAATCTAAAAACACTTCTAGAAAAAGTTAAAAAAAATCAAGAAGACATGAAAGAAGAAATAAAAACTATTAAAGAAGAAGTCGCCATACTTTCACATGATCAAGCTTGTATAGATGTTAGTATAATATTAAAATTTGAACATTTCGCAAATGTTCGCAATATTAACAATTTTTATAAATAGGCTGTGATAATTAAGTCTGCTCAAGATCTGTTAGAAAAAAAAATATATCCCAATTATGATGAATTCAAAGAATCTGCCGAATTTTTTCTAAGAGAATCTGATAATGAATTTTTCTTCACTTTGGGTAGTAAATGGGAATCATATTTTGAAAAAAAAATTCGAAAACCTGTAAGTAAAATCTATAAATTGATATTTTGAAGAGTTTTGTAATTAATTTTTTTAAAAATTTATAGTTATCAAAAAGGCTCCGTTCTCTTATGTGCGTGAGTAAAAACAGCAATTTTTGAAAATTTCAACAATATGTTACCTCTAATTAGTAACGTAGCGAAAGTATCTGAAATTGCGGCGTGGAAGAAGAAACTTGCTGTTTCAAATTGTTTTCGTAAATTATTTGAAAAAATTGAAGACGACGAAAATGACACATATATGACAAAAATAATTAAAAATGTCTGGCTTAAGAAAAAAATCTTCAAATCGCCTGGGCGATTTCTATTTCAGAAATTTTTCTCAACC
The DNA here is from genome assembly GCA_003547095.1 of Diversispora epigaea. Taxonomy (NCBI): domain Eukaryota; kingdom Fungi; phylum Glomeromycota; class Glomeromycetes; order Diversisporales; family Diversisporaceae; genus Diversispora; species Diversispora epigaea. The sequence goes on from PQFF01000427.1 coordinate 27,492, forward strand.
TGAAAAATGAAGTTATCAAAATGTCAGAAGAAATTATACAACCGGCTCTTGCAAGAAATTTAGTAAGTAAATTTCATATCACGGCAGATTTTTAAAATTTTCGAAAACTAACAAAATTTTAAAAATAGAGAAAAATTGAAAATGAAGAAGGTTTTGAATACGAGTCGGACTCATCTCCAACTTCCCAAAGACCAGTATCTCCAGAAAGACAGAAAGATCCTGAAAAACAGATAGAACCCGAAAGAAACAAAGGAAAGAAAAGAATTATTGAAGTTGAAACTCTACGAAAAAATCTTAAAAAATCCAAAAGAAAAGTAGAAAATAACGAATATGAAGGTAAAAAAAATGATGAATATGAAGGTGACGAAGGTGACGAAGGTGAAGAAGGTGACGAAGGTGAAGATGACGATGACGAAGATGACGATGATGAAGAAGGTGAAGATATCATAATGAAATAGTAAATATAGAAAGCGAGGATTAAGAAATAAAAAATATAATTTTAAATATTCGGAAATTTTTGTATTAATGTAAATAAAATAATAATAATAATAATAAAATAATAATAATATTTGAAAAATAATAAAAAATTTTGTAAATTTTGAAAACTTTACAGAAAAATTTGCGAAACTTTACAAAAATTTTTCGAAAAGTTGCGAAAAGTTTCGAAAACTTTGTGAAAAGTTGCGAAAAGTTTCGAAAACTTTGTGAAAAGTTGCGAAAAGTTTCGAAAACTTTGTGAAAAGTTTTGAAAACTGTGTGAAAAGTTTCGAAAACTTTGTGAAAAGTTGCGAAAATTTTCGAAAACTGTGTGAAAAGTTGCGAAAATTTTCAAAAACTGTGTGAAAAGTTGCGAAAATTTTTTGCGGAAATTTCCGAAGGTGTCGGAAATTTGCAGAAATTTTCGAAGTGAAAATTTGCGTAAATTTTTGCCTATTAAAATTTCCTGATGTATAATTTGTAGATCATTATTATTCGTTGTGTTGTACAGATTATACTTGCACGCAAAATTATTTTGGGGCCTCGAAATTGCAATTTCAGGGAAAAAAGTCGAAATAGTTTTTCATAGAAGACGAAATTATTTTACTTAAAACCCGAAATTTTTTGACCACCTAAATTTATTCTTTGATTGAAGATACACATAATTGGGTACTTTTTTTACTTTCATATATAGAATGGATTTTGCATAAATTTCAAAAAGTCAAAATACCTCAAAAATTCAAAATCAATTTTGGGAACATATATAGTACAGATTATACATGTTTCCAAAATTGATTTTAGATTTTTGAGGTATTTTGACTTTTTGAAATTTATGCAGAATCTATTCTATATATGGAAGTAAAAAAAGTATCTAGTTATGTGCATCTTTAATCAAAGAATAAATCTAGGTGATCAAAAAATTTCGGGTTTTAAGTAAAATAATTTCGTCTTCTATGAAAAACTATTTTGACTTTTTTTCCTAAAATACCAATTTCGGGGCCCCAAAATGATTTTGCGTGCAAGTATAGTACAGATACGTAATTTCTTATAGTATGTTAATACAGATAGTTTAGAGAAATGAAAAACTTATAATGTAGATTCTTTTCGATTTTTTTACAATTAATGAAGGCGCATTACTGCAATTTTACAAATATTTTTAATGAATTAAACTTTTGAATATAACCACGTTTTATGTAAAACAATATTAAACGATCAATTAACATTCAATACCTTGAGAGAATTAAACTCTAGGCTTGCATCCAGGATTACTGAACTTAGAAAAGAGAATGTTGATATCACTAATGAACAAGGTGCATCTTCTACAAAAGATATTTTGCAGTCTTTAGTTTTTTCAGAACTATCAGTAAGTACCTAAATCCAGGTACAAAGTACTATTTCTTCCGAAATAAAAGATGAGCCTAAAGAATTATTGTCCATTTCGTCACCTATCAAGGCCATTCTGGCGAAAAGAAAAACAACATTCCTGATTGTTTACTTGAATAAGAACATAGCTTGACAATATCTGAATCTCTAGCAGAATCTGAAACATCTGCAATTTCTTTATCACAAGACATCATCAATGGCGATTCAATTGAGATTTTTGAATTTGTAGAAAGTGTACATAGAAAAAAATTAGTAATGAAATGAGGAAAAAAAAAAATTTCAAGGTTAGAACCAATACAGCTTATCAAAATTACCCGTGATCATAAAAATATCCAATTAAAATCAATGCCTACTGATCAAATACAAAATACTGAAATAAAAATTCCATACAATAGCAAGTCTTGGGACAATTTATCTGTATTCACTAGGAAATGAGAACCGTTGCGAGTCTGGAGCAATATTGATTGACAATTAAATTAGGTTTTAATATATTATACATAAATAGTGTACTACAATAATTATACTATAACATCAGTAAATTTTTTTAAACGTAAGTCTTCGAAGTCCTTCACTCTGATAACCTTCGAATACCTCCAACATAAACGTAATATTTACGAAGGTTATTGGTACCGAAAACCTTCATTTTTATTAATAAAACTTAATATTCCGGAGGTTATTGATATCGATAACCTTCAATAACCTTCACTTTATCATAATAAACGTAATATTTGCGAAGGTTATTGGTTCGATAACCTTCAATAACCTTTACTTTATCATAATAAACGTAATATTGCGAAGGTTATTGGTACTGAAAACCTTCATTTTTATTAAAACAACTATCAAAATGTTCGCCTCAGTGAGGGGAATCAAATGAGCTATAAATTCTTTATCATAATAAACGTAATATTTGCGAAGGTTATTGGTTCGATAACCTTCAATAACCTTTGAAAACAAAATTATTACAATAACCTCCGACATAAAAAATTTCCTGATGAATGTATTTTTGGATAATACGATTTTTCTTTATCTCGTTTTCTTTATCTCATAATTGTTATCAAAAAATCGGACAGAAGTTACGTCTTTAATCTTTTTCTATTTTTTATTACATTATGCATCAATACTAGGACTTTTAAAGCATTAAAAATGCAACTTTGATATCACTTTACTCGTCCATTAAGTGTCCTGCGCTATGCTCCAGACAATTAATAAAATTAGTGATGTATTTGATACATTCCCGAAGGAATTATAACAGGATCTAGTACAAAATATAGCCGACTTATTATTATAGCAATGAAAGTTAGACAAAAAGAGATTTTATGTTGATATTATTACTATAAAGCATATGAGGATCGAATCGAGGATACTAAGTATATAAATAAAATTGATGACCAATTAGCAAGAACACTGGTATATAATGAAATAAAAGCACTTCCTCCAGATATTACTGATGTAAACTTGCGTTAAAAAACATTCAGAGCAAAAAAAATTTCTGTTACTTGAAGGAATAGGAATAGAAAAAATTCAAGCAATAACATGTAGTACAAGCGCAATTTCAAGTTTAACTGATAATCAGATTCAAGATATTATAAATTGTTTTCCTATAAAAAATTTATTAATGTAGATGACTCTCCCAAAAGATGATCGGACTTACAAATTGTAACACGCATATGACCAAATCTTTTAATCCAAATATCGATACATCAGCGAAGCTGTCACAGTCAAAAACTAAAGTAAACACGTAATCCATATCCCAACCCAAGGTGTCATCTCCGGTAACTGTAAGTCCATCTACTAAATCACAAATTTCTAATTCTCCTATTTCAAAGAAAATATCAGAGACTGAGGTAAATATAACTCAAATTTCCTCTGATTCGAAAGTTAAAATAAATGCATTATCTGCACCTAAACTTATGACCGTACTTATTTTTGTAACAAGATATTGGAGCAGTGTCCTGATTTATATAAAAAATTCAGTAGTGAAAATGTTGATTATTACGGAATTACTGCCGAGACATTATGTCCATTATGCAATTTAGATCACGATGATGAGGAAGATATAGAAGGAAAATATAAAAATGAATCTTATTACATTAAATGAGAGAAGCATGAAACTGAAATAACCGCATAAACTTTATCTATCTACATCTATATTTTATTACTATGCAATAAAGATTACCAAAGACTGTTACAAAGTGGCCATGTTTATTATTTTTTTATAATTCCAATGTGAGAAATTAAATTACTTTGTAATCATATAAAACAGCAACATGAATTCACAGACCAAGTCCGATAAAATCTTAACCCTTGAATATCTGAATTGGCATGCCAAAATAATTGATTTATCAAGTACTTTGACAGATAAAATTTGTATAAAAAATATAAAAAAAGAAACTGGACACGAACCATGGCAGAAATCAAAAGCTATGGTAAGTATGTCAGCAAAATCTGATTCTTCACGAGGTTGTATTGTTGAGATTTCCAAGTTTCTGGAAGAGAAAACTACAATCCTTGAAGTAGTACAGAAACGATTCCCTTTCTTGACATATACTAATTCGAATGCATGGTACTGAGATGTTTTTAAATATACTGACTGAGAAGCTGAATACCCAGTGTGCAAAGAGGTACATATACGTCTAGGTAAAAATGACCTTTCGTAGATCTAAGTGAAATTTTAAATAAGTACTTTAAGTGATCATGTTACAAAATATAATTTCTAGTTTATATAAAAAATATTCGATAACCATTTTTGTATTGATACAGTTTCGGGGTGATATATGGATAATATGCTTTTTGTAATATCAAAAGTATCATTTTTTTAAAGTAAGAAAAAAAGCAAAAGCCCTAGAGGAAATCAAGTTTGGAAACGTATATATTGGATCAATCGATATCTATTTAGAGATGATCAAATATAAGAATACTATAATTTATATAGTAGTATTAAGTAGTAATATCAAAGGTTCAGCTAAAATCCCTGTACAAATATTGAATGTAAATATTGTAACTAACTTTATAGAAACTTTAATACTTTTACGTAATATATTAATCACAAATATATCCTTACTATGTCATAGTTCAATATCCTAGTCTCAAAGATTAATGGAGGAAAGTACCACAGTTACCACCACCTCATGAGATGATTATTTATAGATTTATATAATATTTTTATATCAATAAAGTTGACCCCGGTGACCAATTTATCATAAATAATCGTGTTTAGTTTTGCATGATATTATTAGCACTTCTTCATACTATTAGAGATGTGATCCATCCGCCAATCCGATGGATTATCCGTGGTAACACGGATTGACGGATCATTTTTTCAAAATTAAAAAAATCCGAATTAAAAAAAAATATAATCCGAATAATCCAGATTATAAATATCAATCTGCGGATTGACCACGGATTGAAGGATTGATCCGGATTATTTTTTCAATCCGAGGATTACTCTTTCAATCCGCGGATTATTTATCAATCCACGGATTATTCGTCCAATCCGTGGATTATTTTTCTCTCAGATTTATTTCTTTAAAAAAATCTGAAAATAATTAATTTAATAACTTGATGTAGAGATGTCCAATCTGGATGAAACAACTATCAAAATGTTCGCCTCGATGAGAGAAATCTAATGAGCTATAAATTGCAAAATTTGGATCACAGGTTAGTGAAATATCTTTGTATAACGTGAAAAATTATAATTAATTGATAAATACCTATAAATAAATTTCTAATGATAAAATACCAACTTTTTGTAGAGAAGTTCAATTTTGATGAAACAACTATCAAAATGTAGATGAGAGGAATCTGATGAGCTATAAAACGCTAAAATTGAATCACAGATTAGTGAAATATCTTCCTATAATTTGAAAAATTATAATAAATTAATAAATATCTATAGATAAATTTCTAATGATGAAATACTAACTTTTCGTAGAGAAGTCCAATTTTGATGAAACAACTTTCAAAATGTTCGCCTAGATGAAGAGAATCTAATGAGCTATAAATTGTAAAGATTGAATTACAGGTTATTGAAATCAATATTTGATGTGGATAATTATAAAAGAATTTTATTACTGATTAAGCATGTTTTTATTTAATAACATGGCGTAGAGATGTCCAATCTGGATGAAACAACTATCAAAATGTTCGCCTCAGTGAGGGGAATCAAATGAGCTATAAATTGCTAAAATTGGATCACAGGTTAATGAAATCGATATTTGATGTGGATAATTATAAAAGAATTTTATTACTGATTAAGCATGTTTTATTTAATAACATGGTGTAGAGATGTCCAATCTGGATGAAACAACTATCAAAATGTTCGCCTCAGTGAGGGGAATCAAATGAGCTATAAATTGCTAAAATTGGATCACAGGTTAATGAAATCGATATTTGATGTGGATAATTATAAAAGAATTTTATTACTGATAAAGCATGTTTTTATTTAATAACATGGCGTAGAGATGTCCAATCTGGATGAAACAACTACCAAAATGTTCGCCTCAGTGAGAGGAATCAAATGAGCTATAAATCGTTAAAATTGGATCACAGGTTATCGAAATTGATATTTGATGTGGATAATTATAATTTATTATCTATAGATATCACTGAGATTCACAGATTGGACGAATAATCCGTGGATTGGACGGATAATCCGCAGATTGGACGGATAATCCGCGGATTAATGGATGATCCGCGGATTGGACGGATGATCCGCGAATTGGACGGATGATATGCATAATCCGCGGATCAATCCGTCCAATCCGCGGATAATCCATGGATTGATCAAATTGACTATATAACGGATGACAGATTGAAAATTTGATGGTAACACGGATTACGAATTATACAGATTGATCCGGATCGCACCTCTAGTCCAGACTAGGCAATTCATATATAATAAATGAAATGTAAAATATAAATGTAAAAATAAATAATATAAATGGTTATACATGTGATTGTCAATTACAGATTAAATCACCTTTGATCAACTTGATCATCTACCAGAACATGTTTCCAACATATTAACATTTGACAATCATTATTAATATAAATGAAATAGATAATAAAATAAGTTAAAGTAAAAACAGAAAAATACAGGGGGTGTAGGTAGAATCGTTATATTCTCCCCTTCTTAAAAAATTAACGTCCTCGTTAATTANGATTGGACGGATGATCCGCGAATTGGACGGATGATATGCATAATCCGCGGATCAATCCGTCCAATCCGCGGATAATCCATGGATTGATCAAATTGACTATATAACGGATGACAGATTGAAAATTTGATGGTAACACGGATTACGAATTATACAGATTGATCCGGATCGCACCTCTAGTCCAGACTAGGCAATTCATATATAATAAATGAAATGTAAAATATAAATGTAAAAATAAATAATATAAATGGTTATACATGTGATTGTCAATTACAGATTAAATCACCTTTGATCAACTTGATCATCTACCAGAACATGTTTCCAACATATTAACATTTGACAATCATTATTAATATAAATGAAATAGATAATAAAATAAGTTAAAGTAAAAACAGAAAAATACAGGGGGTGTAGGTAGAATCGTTATATTCTCCCCTTCTTAAAAAATTAACGTCCTCGTTAATTACTTTCAAACTCAGTTATTTTTTCTTTAACATTAGCAAGGTTTTCAACTGGTTCCCAAATAGCGTCATATAAGGGATATCCAACCCATTTGACTAAATAATATCGTTTGCGATGGATAGTTTTAGTATCCAATATCTTTTCCACTTCATATTTCGGCTCTTCATTTTCCTCAATTATTTCAGGTGGAGGTGGTTCAGGTCTGTCAAAGTCATCAGGACTTTCATTATACGGTTTCAATAATGATACGTGGAATACAGGGTGAATTTTCAAGTTATATGGTAACTTTAATTTGTATGCGGTTGGTGATATTACTTGTTCAATTGTATATGGTCCTAAGTATTTAGGTAATAACTTCTTTGTTGATCGATTTGTTTGTGAAGGATCATTAATATTATGGGCGGATAATAGAACTTTATCTCCAAGTTCGAATGTTATGTCACGTCGATGTTTATTGGCATTTTCCTTTTGATGTTCCTGCGCTAAACGTAGGTTATCCTGTATCATTTTAATTATATTATTCCATCGTTGTAATAATTTGTCGGTTGCGGCGACATTTGTAGATTTTTTATTGGCAAGTGACAAAGGTATATCTAGATGTTGTCCATTGTCAACTTCAAAAGGTGTAAAACCAGTGGAAATGTTTTTAAAGTTATTGTATGCGAACTCTACTGCAGGTAAAAGTTCATCCCAATCATCCTGTTTATAATTGGTGTAAGCACGTAACATTTCTTCCATTGTTCGATTCATTCTTTCTGTTTGACCATCAGTTTGTGGGTGAAATGCAGTAGACATGACAAGTTTTGTTCCCAATTGTCTGAACAAAGCTTTCCAAAATTTGCTTGTAAATTTAGCATCCCTATCAGAGATAATAACTTTCGGCAACCCATAGTTCTTGAATATATTGTTAAAGAATATATTTGCAGTATCGGGTGTGGTAGCGGTAGTGTGAGTTAGACAGAAATAAGTTCATTTAGATAATTTTTCTATGAACACAACTATAGTATCATGTCCCTTTTTAGTTTTTGGTAACTGAACAACGAAATCCATCGTGATATGTTCCTATCGTCTAGTAGAAATTTCCAAAGGCTGTAGAAATCCAGCAGGTTGTTGATTATTGCTTTTATTACGTTGACAAGATTCGCATGTGGATACATATTTCTTTATATTCTTATTCATCCTGGGCCAAAAGTATGAACGAGAGATTGTGTCATAAGTTTTCTCTGTTCCCAAATGTCCAGCGATTGTATTATCATGGCCTTCTGCTAGGATTTTTGTTATAATTTTCTTTGTGCGAGGAACTGATAGTTATTGTTCCTTTTTTAGATAAATTTGCTTTCCTTTTAATTCATAATTTTTTACCAAAGCTAGTTGTTTTGCAGTGGGTGTGTCGTTTAATAATACTTCTAATATAGGTACGAAGTATTTATCTTTTTGATAGGCTTCATATAAAATTTACTTGTCAATTAACTCCACGTTAATTGTTGTAATATTTTTCAATTGCACTTTTCTTGAAAATGCGTCGGCAACTACATTAGTTTTTCCTGGCCGATATTTAACTTTGTATGTTAATGATTGTAAAATATCTAACCATCTGGCCTGTTTTTTAAATAGATTTGGTTGTGTGTTTATATATTCTAAGGCGGCGTGGTCAGTTATTACAGTAAATTTTTGTCCTTCAAGGTAAGGTCTCCATAATTTTATTGCATGTACAATTGCAAGTAACTCCTTTTCATGTACAGGGTACTTTTGTTCAGCAGTTGATAATTTTCTTGAGTCGTAGGCAACAGGTTGTTCTCCTTTGCCTTGGTCCTGAGATAATACAGCTCCAATTGCAAAATCTAATGCATCTGTGGTAACGGTAAAAGGTTTAGTTGGATCTGGTAATAATAATACAGGTGCGGTTGTTAATTGTTGTTTTAATTTATTAAAGGCTTGCTGCTGTTTATCTTCCCATTGGTATGGTTGTTCCTTGTGTAAAAGTTGTGTCAATAGTGCGGCAATTGCAGAGAAGTCTTTTACAAACTTTCGATAATAATTTGCAAGGCCTAAAAATGATCGTACTTTGGATACGTTTGTCGGTGCTGTCCATTCCTTAATGGCGACAATTTTTTGTTCATCAACGGCAATTCCGTCAGCAAATATATAGTGTCCAAGGTATTCAACACGTTGTTTCATTATTTCACATTTACTTTGTTTAGCATATAATTTATGCTTTCGTAAAATATTTAATACATATTTTAAGTGTTATAAATGTTCTTCTTTGGTTTTGCTATAGATTAAGATATCGTCGAGATAAATAACAACAAATTGATCAAGTACTTCTCGGAATATATCATTCATTAATGTCATGAATGTGGCGGGTGCATTCGTTAATCCAAATGGCATTACTAAGAATTCATAATGTCTGTACCGAGTTTGAAAGGCGGTTTTTGGAATATCTTCTTTACTGATTCAAATTTGATGATAACCCGAATATAAATCAATTTTTGAAAAGAATTTTGCTCCTGTTAATCGATCCATTAACTTCTCAATACATGATAATGGGTATCGATTCTTAATTGTTATTTTATTCAAAGCTCTATAATCTACACATAACCTAAGAGTTCCTTCTTTTTTATGTACAAAAAGAATTGGGGCACCATAAGGTGAAACACTTGGTCTAATGAATTGTTTTGCAGTTAGATCTGCTAACTGTTTCTTTAATTCGTTTAATTCTTCGTAGGATATACAATATATTGATCAAAATGGAGGTGCAGAACCTGACATTATATCAATGTGATGATCCACAGTTCTTGTTGGTGGAAGTTCACTTGGCAAAGTTTCTGGAAAAACATCCTTATATTGTTGTACCATTTGTCGTACTTCTGGTGTAAGCGGTGTTGGTTCAATTTCTTGTTGTGCCAAATGAATAGTAAATAGTTCATCGCTATTGAAAACTTTCGCTAATTGTTGTCTTGAAATAAAGACAGAGTTGCATTTATTTTGGTTTCCTTTTTCTACTTCGTTTGCATTTACTACAATTTTTTTTTTACCATAGTTAAAGGTAAGAATATTTTGTCTCCAATCAACCGAAGGGTTGGCATGATATAACCAATTTTTCCCCAAAATAACATCATATCGGTTTAATGCAATTACTTGTGCAGAAATACCAGTAGTTTTATAATCATCTAATTGTAATGTAGACATAGTAACAATTTGATCAGCTCTTTGTTTACGTCCATCGGCAAGTTCAACTGTAATAGGTGTGCTGGTTTTAGTTTTTAGATGGTTTTCTCGGACAAATTTTTCATTAATAAAATTTCGTGAAGCTCCACTATCGAATAAAATCCAAGCACGTTTTCCATTGACTTTTCCGTTGAATCATAGTAGTTGATCTCGGTTTGTTTCAGCTTGTGTTAATTCTACATATACCAATTCTTCGTTATTGTCTTCTAATGTTTGTAGGCTTTGTTTTTGGCTACAACATTCTTTTGCGTAATGTCCTGGTTTATCACATTTAAAACAATTTCCTTTCTTGTTGTTACCTTTATTATTGCCATTATTATAGTTGTTGTTTCTGTTATTAGAGTTATTAGAATATTTATTTTTTTGATAATGAGTATCATCAGGAAACTTTTCGGGGCGTAAATTTACAGAAAATTTACGGGACCTACAGAAATTTATGCCTAAAAAAATCAATTTTTTTGACTTTGATCATTATTTATAAGACAGGGAGCGATTTTTTACTAAGATATTCATATGACAGATCGAAAGATCTGGTTCTTAGCTACAAGATGATATGTGTTTCATTTCTGTAACATCAATATTCGCGAA
>PQFF01000427.1:39482-50746 GCA_003547095.1 Diversispora epigaea
CGGAAATTTTTTCACAAATGTGAAACTTTAAACGTGAATATATTCGCGAATATTGATGTTACAGAAATGAAACACATATCATCTTGTAGCTAAGAACCAGATCTTTCGATCTGTCATAGGAATATCTTAGTAAAAAATCGCTCCCCGTCTTATAAATAGTGATCAAAGTCAAAAAAATTGATTTTTTTAGGCGTAAATTTCTGTAGGTCCCGTAAATTTTCTGTAAATTTACGCCCCGAAAAGTTTCCTGATGATTGGTATAGATCCACCATCATCTTTTGGTGTTGACTGATTATAATTGTTATTATACACTGGTCGAATGAACAAAAATCGGAATCCTATTGATGGCGCAAATATGCATAAATCGGACATCCTATTTGTGAAAATTCATAAATCAGAAATTCCTATTGATAAATCAGAAAAAATCGACTGCCTATACTTAATAAATCTTAGCAAATTTAGCCATCAATCGGAATCCTATTCATGATAAAACCGTCCTATTTTTTTCCATTCGACCAGTGATAATTAGAACGAGATTTGTTATTATTATTGTTAGGTTTACTAAATCCCCACTATACATGTCGTCAAAACTATTGAATTGAGTCAGACGCAATTAAAATTGAGAAAAATTGGAGTTGAGTCAAGACAAAATTTTGATTTTATTAGTAATTGACGCAATTAGTTGAGTCAGACGCAATTAAAAATTAAAATTTTAAGAGTTAAGTCAAGGTCAAATTAGTTTTGACGACATGTATAATCCCCACATTACTGTATCAAATCGAGTAGCAATTCCAATTGCATCTTCCAAATTTGCAAGTGCTCGATAAAATAATTCAGTTCGCGTAGACAGTTTTAATTCCCTTAAGTAATTTGTTACTTGATCCATATCTCATATATCCTCAACTTGACCTATGATGTTTTGAAATTGGGTGGTATAATCATGAACACTTCCTGTTTGTCGTAATTTTTCCAGTTGTTGTCGTAGGTAAGCTTGATAATTTGGAGGTTGAAATGCAGTGGTTACAGCAGTTTTAAATGTATTCCAATCTGCCTATGGTACACCTTGATTATTATATGTTCTAATTCGAGCAAGGTACCAATGCATTGCAACTCCCTTCATTCCAGTACTTGCGTATTGATATCGCATAGTTGCATCATTAATTTGTTGTGCCTCAAAAATAGTCTGTACTTGCATTAACCAAGCAGATACATTTTCTCTTGGATCTCCTCTAAATGTTGGGATTTGTACAGAGATTTTAAGTGTATTTGCTGCAGGTCCAGGTTGATTTTGTGCTGGTTGATTCTGCTGTTGATTATTAGTGATAGCTTGCGTTATTGCATTAATTAACTGTTCAAGTTGTTGAGCGTCCATTGTTGGTAATTGTCCTAAATTATTTGAATTTATCTGTTGAGTTTCTTCAGGTAATCCTTGAGGTGTAGGCTCAATTTCTATTGGCTGATTTTGTGCAATGTGAATATTTAAGTTATTAAAATTATTAACAAGATTTAATAAATTTTCTTCAATATTCTCTTCAATAATAGGTGTAGGGGTGGCAATAGTTTCCTCGTCTTCCTCAGTTAAAGGAATAATATATTGAACTCTTGCTTCTACTTCTTGAACAACAGGGTTAACAGTAGGACGGTTTCGTCTTGAGGGTGATCTGGATAAAATCGGTGATGTGCGATTTCAGCGATTCAGTGATTCAGCGATGTAGACGATTGTCTAGTAAGTATATTAATAGGAGGGTGATTTAGAAAGGTATCAGATAGAGTTACTCTTGTTCTTTGTTGTTCTTCGTATGCTCTTTTTCTTTCTTGTTCTTCTTGGGCTAATCGTATTTGTTCTTGTTCTTCGGCAATTTGGCGATTACGGCGTTCGGTTTCAAGTCGGTCGACTTCTTCCTCTAAACGGCGAACGGTTTCAAGGTCTTGTTCCAAATATTCTTGTGTAGTAAAAGGTCCTAAGCCAAATTTTCTTTGTTCCCAGAGTTTGTTCTCTCTATTTATTCTTTCCTGGGTCTCCCGGAGTTGTTCGTCGGTGGCTTCTTCTAGTGGTGGTGGTGTCGGCGCTCTTTCCTGGTTTTCTGCCAATTCGAGAGGTGGGTTTTCCTCTTGTTGTTCCTCTTCCAAGTCGTTGTTATTATTGTTGCCCGGATTAAAAAAGTTCCGGATATGATTCATATACTTTATTAATTATATCTCTTCTTTTGCGGTCCTTCGCGGCCACAAATAATTAAATAAATATAGTGTTTTAAATAAAAAAAAAATTAAATTAAATAACTAATTTATTAAAATTAAAAATAGAATGTATTTAATTAAAACTAATTAAACAAATGAAATAAATTAAATTTTAAATAAATTAAACTTTAAAAATAAACTTAAATAACTAAATTAAAAATAAACTTTTATTTTTAGAAATTCACTTTAATTTTAATAAGGGCGGGTTCAGAGGTGGTCGAAAATAAATAAATATAATAAAAAGAATTTCTAACTATTGAAAATAAAAATAATAAAATGATTTTTCAATTTCGACGTTTTATACGTCACAGGTGTGTTACTAACTAAATGTAGAACGAGGTGACAAATAACTATATGATCGGGATGTGATAAATAAACGTGCCGCTGCTACCAAATGTAAGAGTTGGTCTCGTTAACTCTTATTTTGTAGATGTAATTGTGTGTGGTGTTAGTTATATCAATAACTATACTTCTCCAAGAAGCAAATGTGTATGAGCACTTTGTCAAATAAACAGTAATTAAATTAATAATAAATTATAAGACAGAGAACTGTCCTTTATTAAATAAAAATACATTGCCTTATATACTTGTGTTTATACATAATAATAAATAATAATAAATATAAATACATATAATCATAGGTTCTTAGAACCATATCCGGACTAGGCAATTCATATATAATAAATAAAATGTAAAATATAAATATAAAAATAAATAATATAAATGGTTATACATGTGATTGTCAATTACAGATTAAATCGGTGATCCCTTTGATCAACTTGATCATCTATTAGAACATGTTTCCAACATGTTAACATTTGACAATCATTATTAATATAAATAAAATAGATAATAAAATAAGTTAAAGTAAAAACAGAAAAATATAGGGGGTGTAGGTAGAATCGTTACAGATTTTTTCATAGAGTTTCAACTTCAATACTTCTTTTCTTTCTTTTATTNGAGGTGACAAATAACTATATGATCGGGATGTGATAAATAAACGTGCCGCTGCTACCAAATGTAAGAGTTGGTCTCGTTAACTCTTATTTTGTAGATGTAATTGTGTGTGGTGTTAGTTATATCAATAACTATACTTCTCCAAGAAGCAAATGTGTATGAGCACTTTGTCAAATAAACAGTAATTAAATTAATAATAAATTATAAGACAGAGAACTGTCCTTTATTAAATAAAAATACATTGCCTTATATACTTGTGTTTATACATAATAATAAATAATAATAAATATAAATACATATAATCATAGGTTCTTAGAACCATATCCGGACTAGGCAATTCATATATAATAAATAAAATGTAAAATATAAATATAAAAATAAATAATATAAATGGTTATACATGTGATTGTCAATTACAGATTAAATCGGTGATCCCTTTGATCAACTTGATCATCTATTAGAACATGTTTCCAACATGTTAACATTTGACAATCATTATTAATATAAATAAAATAGATAATAAAATAAGTTAAAGTAAAAACAGAAAAATATAGGGGGTGTAGGTAGAATCGTTACAGATTTTTTCATAGAGTTTCAACTTCAATACTTCTTTTCTTTCTTTTATTTCTTTCAGGTTCTATTTGTCTTTCAGGATCTTTCTGTCTTTCGGGAGATACTGATCTTTGAAAAGTTGAAGATGAGTCTAATTTGTATTCAAAGTCTTTTTTATTTTCAATTTTTTTCTATTTTTTAAAACTTTTAATTTTTAAAAATTTAAAAATCTGACATAATATGAAATTTACTTATTAAATTTCTTGCAAGAGCCAGTTATATAATTTCTTCTGACATTTTGATAACTTTATTTTTTGAGTTAAAAAAAATTTCTAAAATAAAAATTATTCAGATAATTTAAAAATTTGAAATATATTTTTTTTTAAATCAAACATTTTTAATTATTTTTATTATATATATGTTATTTTTGTCATTTTCGATTTTTTCAAATAATTTATGAAAACAATTTGAAATAACAAGTTTTCTCTTTTACATCAAAATTTCAGATGCTTTTGTTACGTTACTAATAAGGAAACTGAAATTGTATCTACCATATATAATACTCCAAAAATAAACCCCCAAATTAAAATACCCCCTTCCATATAATATACTTACCCAGGTACAATTAATATAACTGAAAGGTGAGGTGTAAAATATCTCAGGTATTGTATGCGGAACTTTACAATTAAATAAAATTAATTTTTATAAGATCCTTAAATAAGTTACACCATAGTTATATGTATTTTTTAGTATTCCTAAAGGATCAAATTAAATTGAGTTTGGGGATGTGACCCTGACCCCGAGTATACATGTTCCCAAAATTGATTTTAGATTTTTGAGGTATTTCGTCTTTTTGAAATTTATACAAAATCTATTTTATATATGGAAATAAAAAAAGTATCCAGTTATATATATCTTTAACCAAGGAATTTATTTGGATAGTTAAAAAATTTCGGAGTTTAAGTAAAATAATTTTGTCTTTTATGAAAAACTATTTCGACTTTTTTCCCCAAAATTGTAATTTCAGGATTTCAAAATAATTTAGCATGCAAATATAACCCCGAGTTGAGTTTTAAAATATAACCTTAACTTCCGAGTCGAGTTTTAAGTATAACTCTAACTTTCTAATCGAATTGAGTCTATATAAATTTATATGAGTCTATGTAAATTTATGCAAGTTTATGTGAGTTTATGCAAGTCTATGCAAGTTTATGCAAGATCATGCAAGTTAATTTACAAGTTTATATAAGTTAACAAGTTATAAATATAAATTAATAATTAATTTATATAATGTTAATTCTAATAGTTTTTTTTTTTATTATATATATTATTATTTTATATTTACTATTTATACTTATTATTATCTTATTATTTATTATTAATTATTATTATTATATTATTTCTATTTTATAAATCTTAATGTAAATCACTTAAAAAATTAATATAACAAAATATGTATTACGACTATATATGTCGTTAAAACTAATTTCGCTTTGACTCAACTCTTAAAATTTCAATTTTTAATTACGTCTGACTTAACTAATTGCATCAATTATTAGTAAAAATCAAAATTTGCTTTGATTCAACTTCAATTTTTCTCAATTTTAATTGCGTCTGACTCAATTCAATAATTTTGATGACATGTATAATTACGACTGTAGATCAATAGTGTAAAGTTATACATGTTGCCCAAATCCCAAATAATTTGGGATTTGGGATGCCAAAATGCACAAATTACTAGTATTTGGAATTTGGGATTTTGACAAAAGATACTAATTATAATTTGAGATTTGAGATTTGAGATTTCGACATTTGGGATTTTAGTATTTGGATTTTGAATTTGGGTGACAGGTATAGTATAAAGTATAGTGTAATCAATAGCGTAATCTATCATGTATATAAAAAATTAAATTTCTATTCTCTCAATTCTCAGTTAGTTGGTTAGAAAAGTTCATTAACTCAATAATAAACTTTTTATAGTTTTAATTAAATAATACATTTCTTGATAAATTATTATTTAATTCTTTGTATAAAACCTTTATAATAATACTTTGCTATGTGATCTTAGTATTATTCTTGTTATAAACTATTATTCTGTTTTGTGATCTTAATAATTAGTTTATAGTTTCTTAGTGAAATTTTTTTAAATACCCTGCTTAGTGATCTGATATTTGTCTTTAAATTAGATAACTTGCTATGTGATCTTGTTATCTTGTATAAATATAGCCTTGCTTAGTGTTCTGGACTTGAATTCTAAGTGAATTAGTATTAAACTTAGTGTTTACCCTTATAAAATCTCACTCCTGTCTCTTTCACCTTAATTCTGCAATACTTTAATTTCTTCCCAAATATACTTTAATAATAATATAAATCCTTCAGCTTTAGTAAATTAAATATAATACTGTGTGTCTTATACAAATTAATCTCTGCTAATAGTTGTCTGTTTCCATCATTTGTTTAGAAGGTAAATTACGGTCAACAATAGTTATTATTATAAACTACATTTTTCACATCAAATCTTACAATAACTAATGAAAAAAATCTTCATTAATAAAATAATAAAATATATGTAAAATGACTCAAAGAATAACTTTTATTAATTTATCTCAAACAATTAAAACACTAGTTTTTGAAATATTATAACATTTATAACCTAGGTCAAAAAATTATAACCCCTAATTCCAAGTTTATAGAATTGCGTGACCCTAACCTGTCCCTGACCCTGGATTCAGATTGGGTTTTCAGGTCAGACCCGACAGGACCCAGAGCAATCTATAAATAGGTCACATTAAAGTTTACTTAACTATTATAATAAAATTTTTAAAAAATTACTTATTTTTAATTAAAATTTAAAAATTTACTTACAAAAATTATATTTTTTCTTTCTTATTTCCTAATTTAGTATTACCTAACCTATCAATAGATTGCTCAGGATTCTGACTCGACCCCTTAGGAGCACTAGTATTTTTAATCAAAGAATTTATCTAGATAATTAAAAAATTTCAGGTTTTAAATAAAATAATTTTGTCTTCTATAAAAAATTATTTTGACTTTTTTCTCCAAAATTGTAATTTCAAGGCTTCAAAATAATTTTGCATGCAAGTATAACCTTGATTCAACTCTTAAAATTTCAATTTTTAATTACATTAATCACTAGTAAAAATCAAAATTTGCCTTGATTTAACTCCAATTTTTCTTAATTTTAATTGTGTTTAAAATTCAAAGTTAAAATGACATATATAATGCAGGGTACTCCTGATTTTAAAGAAATAAGTTTTTTAATTAATATATAAGGCATGACTTAAATTATCATAAAATTAATTTTCATAATACTATGTAATAAAAGCACAGAATATTATTTCCACAATCAACAGCATAATTGCAAGAATTAGCAAAACTGAAAGAATTCTAAAACAATATTAAACCAGTTTCAACAGAATTTTGCCTGAAATTGAATTAATTAACAGAGTCATCAAAGCAAAATTAATTAATATTATATCACTAGCCAAAGCATAAATAGGAGGAATCTGATTAACAAAGCAATACATCATTGTAAGAGTTTGGTTCTCTTAGTGTAATATAATTTATACAAGTAGAATTACTAGTGTCAACAGTAATTCACACTTCAAAAGTGTTAAACAAAAATAAAAACAATTCCAGGAAAAGATCTCTCTTGTTCTTTATTAAAATCAAATGTTTTATATAATAATACAATATGTAATAATGACATAATAATAAAATCAGATTTAATTAATAATAAGTAAAATATAAAATAAATTGATAATAATATAAGAAATAAAATAAAAGAGGGGATATGAAAAATGTTACAATTATCCTCCTCTGTTCATTTGTCATCTTCCACTCGATCATCTCCAAATTCCTCAAGTAAACTTTGATAATATGCCCAGGATATAAAAATTAATAAAATTATTAGTTGGATTAATTTTAATTAAAAATTTTCGTTACAGGGTCTGAACAAATTTAATTCACAGATATTACCTTATCAATTTTGACTCACTTTAGAGAAGTCTTGGTCAAAAGAAATTATACTTTTGATGAGATGTGTTATAGTGTAGCGATACGTATTTGTGAACTTGGAGGGAATATTAGACAATCTACAGTTAAAAATTTTTATAATAAAAGTAGCGATTGTAAAGCTAGCACAGTTAATGAAATAGGTAGATAGTTAGACCATTTCTTTAAAATGTAAAGGTGCCTAAGATCTCTTAGCTCTCTACTCCATACTTCTATCCACTGGATTAGTCTTTTATATTATAGTTTATAATATTTAAAAAATATTATTACAACTATCAATAAAATTATAATTTGTTATTTTTTATTTCATGTTTCGTAAGTGTTAATAAATCCGATTGTGACTAAAAAATAAAAATAAATTTTTCGATAATTTAGGTTACGTAATCATTACGCAAATTTCCATATTTATTAAACAATTAATTGATTAATTGATTAAACCACCACCGTTAATCCCTGCCGGTCTTATTCTCAATGAAGAACAAAAAGTCTTTCATGGAATGAACAGACGAAAATGATTAAGATTTAATATCTTGCCAAACAATAATTCAAAACTTACTTTTATCCAAGTATTTGTGGAAAAGGAAAAGTCTGAACGTGAAAAATCAGTACGTTTAGCTAAAAGACATATATTTTGTTATTATTTTTACTAAACCTGTTTTAGTTTTTTCGCCGTTTCTTTTTCACTAGGACTTTGAACAAAAAATAATTTACGGTGTACTCTATATTAGCACTCTTATTTCACTTATTGTTCTTAGTGCAACTATTTATCAAAATGAAGAGAATAAATTGAAAATATTTCAAGTGGTGTTATATTCCCTTATTTTTTTTTACTAAAATTGCTATGGTAACAATTACATTATGGAGGGACAAATTTAAATGTCTTTATATTTTTTTTGTCTGGATTTTTATAATTGTAGATATATTATTAGCTATTTTGTTACCGATCTTTATCAAAATTCTCCCTGCAACGATTACTGTATTTTGTATCGAAGTTGATAGAATCGTTAGTCAAATTACTTTGAATTAAAACAATAGTTATCCAAATTTTTTTGTATAATAATTGTTAACCATGTAATTTTAGCTGAGCATTTTAAAAATTTCATTTATTATTTTCTCCAAAGTATAATATTTTTATCAGTAAAAGAACGTTTACTCATAATATGTAGAGGTGCGATCCGGATCAATCTGTGTAATCCGTAATCTGTGTTACCATCAAATTTTCAATTTGTCATCCGTTATATAGTCAATTTGATCAATCCGTGGATTATCCGCGGATTGGACGGATTGATCCGCGGATTATGCAGATCATCCGTCCAATTCGCGGATTATCCGTCCAATCCGCGGATCATCCATCAATCCGCGGATTATCCGTCCAATCCACGGATTATCTGTCCAATCTACGGATTATCCATCCAATCCACGGATTATCCGTCCAATCTGTGAATTATTTTTTTCTCAGTGATATCTATAGATAATAAATTATAATTATCCACATCAAATATCAATTTCGATAACGTGTGATCCAATTTTAATGATTTATAGNATTTTGTATCGAAGTTGATAGAATCGTTAGTCAAATTACTTTGAATTAAAACAATAGTTATCCAAATTTTTTTGTATAATAATTGTTAACCATGTAATTTTAGCTGAGCATTTTAAAAATTTCATTTATTATTTTCTCCAAAGTATAATATTTTTATCAGTAAAAGAACGTTTACTCATAATATGTAGAGGTGCGATCCGGATCAATCTGTGTAATCCGTAATCTGTGTTACCATCAAATTTTCAATTTGTCATCCGTTATATAGTCAATTTGATCAATCCGTGGATTATCCGCGGATTGGACGGATTGATCCGCGGATTATGCAGATCATCCGTCCAATTCGCGGATTATCCGTCCAATCCGCGGATCATCCATCAATCCGCGGATTATCCGTCCAATCCACGGATTATCTGTCCAATCTACGGATTATCCATCCAATCCACGGATTATCCGTCCAATCTGTGAATTATTTTTTTCTCAGTGATATCTATAGATAATAAATTATAATTATCCACATCAAATATCAATTTCGATAACGTGTGATCCAATTTTAATGATTTATAGCTCATTTGATTCCTCTCACTGAGGCGAACATTTTGGTAGTTGTTTCATCCAGATTGGACATCTCTACACTAGTGGTACGATCCGGATTAATCCGTGTAATCTGTTATCCGTGTCACCATTAAAAATTTAATCCGTCATCCGTTATAGAGTTAATTTAATTAATTCGCGGATTATCCGTTCAATCCGCGGATAATCCGTTTAATCCGTGGATCATCCGTCCAATCCGCGGATAATCCGTCCAATCCGTTCAATCCGAGGATCATCTGTTAAATCCGCGGATCATCTGTTCAATCCGCGGATCATCCGTTCAATCCGTGGATTATCCGTTCAATCCACGGATCATTTATTTAATCTATGAAATTAAAAAACCCGAAAATATTAAAATATATAAAAATTTTTTATTTATTAAGAAAATGTTAAAAGTAATCTTAATAAATCTGAAAGCCAGAAGAAAAATACATTATTGATGAAAATATTGAATCCATTTCTTAAAAAATTGAGTAATTATGAACACTTTAATTTAATAATAATTTTTAAAATTTATAAAATTTTAAAAATTAAAACGTTCGGAATTGCTCAGTTCTTAAGGAATAGATCCAATATTTTCGTCAATAATGTATTTTTTTTCTGGCTTTTGGATTTATTAAGACTACTTTTAACGTTTTCTTAATAAATAAAAAACTTTTATATGTTACAACATTTATTAATTATTTTCAAGTTTTTTTAAAATACATATTTAATTTAAAATTTTATTATTTATTGATATTTATTATTTAATTAGATAATTTACATTATTTATATATTTATTTAATTTGTTAAAATTTCTTTATTATTTATTAATATTTATATTATATTATTTACATTATTTATAAATGTTGTTTATTTTAATTATATTATGGATGAATACTTGAAATACAATTTGCATTTCTTTTTAAAAATATAATTCTTTTAAAAAATTCAGCATCAAGACAAGTTCTTTTAGTATTTATAATATTTCCTGCATCACTAAATAATCTTTCACTAGGAGTAGATGTTGCAGATATTGAAAGATATTGACGAGCAAGTTTAGCTAAATTAGGATATTTATTTTTTTTATAATTCCACCAAGCAAATGGATCACTATGGAATTCAATTTCATCTTCTTTTAAATATTCAAAAACTTCATTTGAAGATACTGAATTTGATTTATAAAATATAGAAAAAAGTGAGTTATTATTATTACTATTATTGTTATTATTATTGTTGATATTATTATTGTTATTGTTGTTATTATTGTTGCTATTGTTATTATTATTATTATTATTATTATATTGATTGTTATTATCATTATTATTATTTGAATTAAATGGTAAAAATGAAGTATTATAAAGTAAAT
>PQFF01000427.1:59423-90806 GCA_003547095.1 Diversispora epigaea
ATTTCACTATAAAATAGTTTTAAAAAGTAATAGTTAGTACCTTTAAATATTTGAAAATATTCTAAACTAATAAAATAAACGAAATATTATTCACTTATAACTTTTTAAATTATATAATTATCTTTTTTTTAATTTAAATCTATAAAAACGGTACTGCGCCACCCGATTTCACTAAAAAATAGTTCTAAAAATAATCAAAAAGTAATAATTAGTACCTTTAAATATCTAAAAATTATCTAAACTAATAAAATAAACGAAATATTACNTTTTTTCTTGTTTAGATCTATAGAATAATAATGTGAGTAATGTGCCGATTTTACTATAAAAATAGTTCTAAAAAGTAATAGTTAATACTTTTAAATATCTGAAAATATTCTAAACTAATAAAATAAATATAATATTACTCACTTATAACTCTAAACTCTTTTAAACTATATAAACTATATAATTATCTTTTTAACTCAAAATAATAGTTGTAATATAATATTTAAAGAAAGAAATATTGTATCACAGATTAAAAAAATAATTTACAGATTGAAAGAATAATCCTCGGATTAGAGAACAATCCGGATTAATCCTTCAATCCGTAATCAATCCGTGATTAATCCGCGGATTGATATATATAATCCGAATTAATCCGGATTATATTTTTTTTAATTCGGATTTTTTAAATTTTTAAAAAATGATCTGTCAATCTGTATCACCACGGATAATCCGTCGGATTGACGGATAAGTCATCCACGGATCGCACCTCTACTCTACACCATGTTATTAAATAAAACATGCTTAATCAGTAATAAAATTCTTTTATAATTATCCACATCAAATATCAATTTCATTAACCTGTGATCCAATTTTAGCAATTTATAGCTCATTTGATTCCCCTCACTGAGGTGAACATTTTGATAGTTGTTTCATCCAGATTGGACATCTCTACGCCATGTTATTAAATAAAAACATGCTTAATCAGTAATAAAATTCTTTTATAATTATCCACATCAAATATTGATTTCAATAACCTGTAATTCAATCTTTACAATTTATAGCTCATCAGATTCTCCTCATCTAGGCGAACATTTTGAAAGTTGTTTCATCAAAATTGGACTTCTCTACGAAAAGTTAGTATTTCATCATTAGAAATTTATCTATAGATATTTATTAATTTATTATAATTTTTCAAATTATAGGAAGATATTTCACTAATCTGTGATCCAATTTTAGCGTTTTATAGCTCATCAGATTCCCCTCATCTAGGCGAACATTTTGATAGTTGTTTCATCAAAATTGAACTTCTCTACAAAAAGTTGGTATTTTATCATTAGAAATTTATTTATAGGTATTTATCAATTAATTATAATTTTTCACGTTATACAAAGATATTTCACTAACCTGTGATCCAAATTTTGCAATTTATAGCTCATTAGATTCCTCTCATCGAGGCAAACATTTTGATAGTTGTTTCATCCAGATTGGACATCTCTACATCAAGTTATTAAATTAATTATTTTCAGATTTTTTTAAAGAAATAAATCTGAGAGAAAAATAATCCACGGATTGGACGAATAATCCGCGGATTGATAAATAATCCGCGGATTGAAAGAGTAATCCTCGGATTGAAAAAATAATCCGGATCAATCCTTCAATCCGTGGTCAATCTGCGGATTGATATTTATAATCCGGATTATTCGGATTATATTTTTTTTTAATCCGGATTTTTTTAATTTTGAAAAAATGATCTGTCAATCCGTGTTACCACGGATAATCCGTCGGATTGGCGGATTGGTCATCCACGGATCACATCTCTAGTCTGGACATGGTTCTAAGAATCTATGATTATATGTATTTATATTTATTATTACATCAGTAAATTTTTTTAAACGTAAGCCTTCGAAGTCCTTCACTCCGATAACCTTCGAATACCTCCAACATAAACGTAATATTTATGAAGGTTATTGGTACCGAAAACCTTTATTTTTATTAATAAAACGTAATATTCCGGAGGTTATTGATATCGATAACCTTCAATAACCTTCACTTTATCATAATAAACGTAATATTTGCGAAGGTTATTGGTTCGATAACCTTCAATAACCTTTGAAAACGAAATTATTACAATAACCTCCGACATAAAAAATTTCCTGATGTATTTATTATTATGTATAAACACAAGTATATAAGGCAATGTATTTTTATTTAATAAAGGACAGTTCTCTGTCTTATAATTTATTATTAATTTAATCACTGTTTATTTGACAAAGTGCTCACACACATTTGCTTCTTGGAGAAGCGTAGTTATTGATGTAACTAACACATACACACAATTACACCTACAAAATAAGAGTTAACGAGATCAACTCTTACAAAATCTTAAAAAATTCAAAAAAAAAGAAGAAAATAACAAATATAAAGAAGATAAAAAAAATGATAAATATGAAGGTAAAAAAAATGATGAAAAAGGTAAAGATGACAAAGATAACAAAAATGATAAAGATGAAGAAGGTGAAGATGAAGAATATCATAATAAAATTATAAATATAGAAAGCAAGGATTAAGTGAAATAAAAAATATAATTTTAAATATTTGAAAATTTTTGTATTAATGTAAATAAAATAATAATAAAATAATAATAGTAATATTTGAAAAATAATAAAAATTTTTGTANCGGATAATCCGTCGGATTGGCGGATTGGTCATCCACGGATCACATCTCTAGTCTGGACATGGTTCTAAGAATCTATGATTATATGTATTTATATTTATTATTACATCAGTAAATTTTTTTAAACGTAAGCCTTCGAAGTCCTTCACTCCGATAACCTTCGAATACCTCCAACATAAACGTAATATTTATGAAGGTTATTGGTACCGAAAACCTTTATTTTTATTAATAAAACGTAATATTCCGGAGGTTATTGATATCGATAACCTTCAATAACCTTCACTTTATCATAATAAACGTAATATTTGCGAAGGTTATTGGTTCGATAACCTTCAATAACCTTTGAAAACGAAATTATTACAATAACCTCCGACATAAAAAATTTCCTGATGTATTTATTATTATGTATAAACACAAGTATATAAGGCAATGTATTTTTATTTAATAAAGGACAGTTCTCTGTCTTATAATTTATTATTAATTTAATCACTGTTTATTTGACAAAGTGCTCACACACATTTGCTTCTTGGAGAAGCGTAGTTATTGATGTAACTAACACATACACACAATTACACCTACAAAATAAGAGTTAACGAGATCAACTCTTACAAAATCTTAAAAAATTCAAAAAAAAAGAAGAAAATAACAAATATAAAGAAGATAAAAAAAATGATAAATATGAAGGTAAAAAAAATGATGAAAAAGGTAAAGATGACAAAGATAACAAAAATGATAAAGATGAAGAAGGTGAAGATGAAGAATATCATAATAAAATTATAAATATAGAAAGCAAGGATTAAGTGAAATAAAAAATATAATTTTAAATATTTGAAAATTTTTGTATTAATGTAAATAAAATAATAATAAAATAATAATAGTAATATTTGAAAAATAATAAAAATTTTTGTAAATTTTGAAAACTTTGTGAAAAGTTGTGAAAAGTTTTGAATTCTTTATGAAAAGTTGTAAAAAATTATAAAAAGTTTTGAAAAGTTTTGAAAACTTTGTGAAAAGTTGTGAAAATTTTTTGCACAAATTTCTGAAGGTGTCAGAAATTTGTGTTTCTAAAATTTCCTGATGTTAAGGAAAGGATGAAAAGTTGTTTTTTTTGATACTTTTGAGATTGTACTAATTCACTAATTTATTTGGATAATTAAATAATTTCATTTTCTATAAAAAAACTATTTCAATTTTTTTTTCCAAAATAATTTTACAAGCAAGTATAAACTTGACTAAATTTCTTTATAGTTAGTCACTCATTTGTTCCAAGGTTTATCTACATGAGAACTATTTCAAAGTCCACTGTTTATACTTTTTATCAGAAGAACCAGAACCAATCTACAAGAATTAATTAGCCAAAGACACAATTATTGAGCTAGCCTTGATATCAATCTTCTATTCTTATATGATAAGTTGATCTTATTAAATTATTAATTAACTTAATATTGTGTCAATCTTTATTTTTCTATGTAATAATACTTTACAATTTTAAAATAAATAAAGAGGAGACCTTACTCATTGTAAAAATATATAATGAATTAGCTTATAAATGGGTAACCTCCATTTGATCATTTTTGAACTGGGGTTAGAATAAGAGTCCTCTTTGAAAATTGACTATTTTTTAATTTACTCTTTATCTTTAATTACTTCATTGATAATTGATTATAAATAGCTAAAATCATAATAGAAAATGTAGAATTTATTATGAGAAAAAATAGTTATAATTGTTTATTTTTGTAAGAAAATTAATTTAAATAAGTTAAGTATTAATAGTTGTTACATATGAAAGTCTTTTACTTAATAAAATATCAAAAATGCTATTAATAAATCTTAATAATAAATTGCATAGACTGTAATACTGAATAATACAATTATTAATAAAGCGCGTAATATCACGTTTGAAATTCTATTTATTATGCAATTATACATTTTCTCGATACTGATCGGGTTATGGCATATGCTAATTTGGGAACACCATATGTATTACTGTAAATATTCTTAAGCTTTGAATATAAGCAGTTATTTTGAATGGTTTATTAAATATGTTAAAGTTATATATTAAAATTATACATTAAGATTATAGATATAAATATACATTCTATACAAGTTAACATTTGTTGTTTAATTTTTTCCATAACCAATACCCAATCGTTCTAATAATTTCTGCAGCGAATTGTACTTCTAATTTTTCATAATTTGGTTCACTTTCTCTACAAATTGAATTTACCTCTAATTTTCTGTCATTATTAATATTTTCTACTCTTCCTGTAAAAGTTCCTGAATTATCATCTTTTATTCCCACATTTGGCAAAATGAAATGAATTAGAAGTTCACGAGTATGTGAATTAAATATTACCAAATGACGATCGTTTTCATCTTGCAAATCTCTTGAATTGGAAAAGAATGAAGAAAGAAAATTCAAAACTTCAGTCCAATCGAGTGACATCTCTAAAATATCTCGAAAATCTGGGTTAATCATAATAAGTTCACGACTGTGCCATAATTTAGTCAATTCAAGAAAATCTCCAATGTTATTATTTTTATCATTACGCTTACGGAGCTGACTCCATAATGTATCACGTCGATTGTATATTACAGCCTTTAAATTAAAGTTAATATCGAGATAAATATGATTAATAAAAATAAGCAAGTTTTTTTTTTTTTTTTTTAATAAATATTTTAAATAATTTTACCTGATTAATAATTGAATCAAGTTTTTCGTGGCAAAATTTTTCTATTTCATTTTGTTTTTCTTGAGAGAAATTATTTGACATTTGACGTGTTGCCTCATCGATAACAGGTGATGACTCCATATTCCCTTCGTTATCATTATCATATAATACAATTACATAATAAGCCAATCTTATCTTTCCTTCAACACATCCAACTTTTGGTGATAAAGAAAATGCCATAGTACATTGTGTTATTTCGTTCGAATCAACGTTCTTGACTCGTTTCTTAGTGCGGAAAAGGCATGATCCACTGGAACAATTGGTTCCACATATTGATGAGGCAAAACAAGCTATAGGTTTTCCATCAAAGGATATCGACCGAAATCCAAAATGTTGAGGACATGTAACAAGATACTCAAATAAATCTGGGGTAATCGAATTTATTTCTTTCTCGAAATCACCATAATAAATTCGATGACGTGCACGATATGCAGGTTGGGTATGTTGTCGAATAAATGCTCTGANTTTTTTTTTTTTTTTTTTAATAAATATTTTAAATAATTTTACCTGATTAATAATTGAATCAAGTTTTTCGTGGCAAAATTTTTCTATTTCATTTTGTTTTTCTTGAGAGAAATTATTTGACATTTGACGTGTTGCCTCATCGATAACAGGTGATGACTCCATATTCCCTTCGTTATCATTATCATATAATACAATTACATAATAAGCCAATCTTATCTTTCCTTCAACACATCCAACTTTTGGTGATAAAGAAAATGCCATAGTACATTGTGTTATTTCGTTCGAATCAACGTTCTTGACTCGTTTCTTAGTGCGGAAAAGGCATGATCCACTGGAACAATTGGTTCCACATATTGATGAGGCAAAACAAGCTATAGGTTTTCCATCAAAGGATATCGACCGAAATCCAAAATGTTGAGGACATGTAACAAGATACTCAAATAAATCTGGGGTAATCGAATTTATTTCTTTCTCGAAATCACCATAATAAATTCGATGACGTGCACGATATGCAGGTTGGGTATGTTGTCGAATAAATGCTCTGATGACCTCAATTATATTAAAAGCTGGGGGATTTTCCATTTGTCTTTGTAATATATGTTCGATGCAACGTAATTGAAAGTCATAAACAAATGAATTCACATGAATCATTTTTTTAAATCTTCCACATTCCTCCGTAAATAATCTCAAACTATTTCTATCACTATCAGCGGCAGCAAATCCTGGTGATGCTAAACGACTTCTACCATAACGTCGATTGAGTGTATACAAAGTAACGCATACAAAATCTCCTTGAATACGAACTTCGCACATAATTGATCCTCCTTGAAGTGCTTTTAACAAGAACACGGCTGGAGATTCGTCAAACACATTCTCGGTTACATACACATTCTCGGTTACATAATATTTTGATGTAAAAAACAGTTTATCGCCATCATCTGGTAAAGTCAATCCAGCTTTACCTCCCAATACCACTTGCATACCGATTTTTTCAAGATAAGCCGAATATTCATGTAAAAATGATTCAACCATCTCTTCGTACCAACGAGAAAGTTTTTCGTTACCTGAAGAAATTTGTTCTATTGTAGGAATATTTTTAAATTCAACTTGTTCATCTTTACTGCCAAACAACAATCTTGTTCTACAGAAATGCAAAAGTCTCGAAGTACGGAATATAATCGCTAAATCAGCTTTTGCAATTTTTTCATGCATGTCAACATTTTCTACTGTATGTTCTTCATATCTTCTTGCCCAATTCTTATATACAGTTCGAGCATTGTCGTGAGCTTGTGATATATTAGCTTGACGGATCCATGCATCTATGAATGGTGGTCCATGTCTCATAAGTGCATCATGATTTCTTACGGACTGTTTATTTTCAGTCGATGTTTCGATATTTTCGATACATGTATCCTTTAATACTTCATTTAAATCCAGTGCAGTAAGCGATATATGGTTAACGACAAGTTGTGTATTGATGTTGGGAAAATTCATTCCTCGTTTATCTGGAAGTCTTTGTATATGCGGAAATCGTTCATTTATAAGTGAATTCATAAGTGATAAATCTGTTGTGAATTGTCCATTAAAAGTACTTCTCATAGGAGTTGCTGGTGGAGGTGGAATTAATTTAGGTGTATTGGGTACACTGAAAGAAAATCCACTCGATTGATAAAATAATCCCATTTTCTGATGAAGTATATTATTCAATAATCCGATACGTTCATTATGCCAATCAGAAATCCTTTTCATGGCAGAAAAAACTTGTTCCGCGTATTGTTTCTGCCAATTATATATATAAATTGATAAATCAAAGCCATCGATTGACATAAAAAGGAAGCAAGATCGATATAAATTAGGTGCAAGTCGATTCGGTGGTTTATTTCCAGGTATTATAGTATGCATCATAATCTCTTCCAGCTTTGATTGTGCAGTCGATCCTTTCCTAGAATGAGTTCCGTTGGGCTTTTCATCAGAAGACACCACTTTGGGTGCACCATATTTTTGATAAAATTCTTTGAGACCTGCAATTAGTAAATATTGTCTTGGAATTATCTTTGTTTGATCTACAGCTGGAATCGATTGTTTTGGTCTATGAATTTCATATACCACACGTTCTTCGATTGGTAATGAGACAGAAGGGACTGATCGCAATATAACAGGTGTGAAGATGGTATTTACATCAGACAAAATATCACGAACTTCAATCAAAAAATCATCCATCATCCACGATGGCATATCGAGCCTTACTTTCAAATGATGTAATGCAGGATTTGTCAAGCTTACTGCTTTTTTTATAAGAGCAAAGGATGGATCTATAAATGTCTTTTGAACATGCAAATCTACATATTCTAAAGATTTTTTTTGAGAAGGATCAGTGTCTGACTCTGAACATTGCGAAACAGTCGGAACAGTCGGAACAGTCGAAACAGTCGAAACAGTCGAAACAGTCGAAGCAGCTGAAACGGTCGAAGCAGAAGAAATGGTCGAAAAAGAAGAAACGGTCGAAACAGGTGAAACAGCTAGAACAGTTGAAACATCTAGAACAGGCGAAACAGCTGGAACAGTAGAAGCAGCTGGAACAGGAATGGGATCATCAGAAACGCGTTCTAAACTTTGCGTAATTGAATCTTCAATGAAATAATCACAAAGACACTGTCTGAAACTTTTTAAAATTCGCTCAAATAAAATATCCCAATTAAGGGAACCCTGAGTCCATAACTCAACCAGCAATCTATAAGAACACTTTGTTCCATCATTGAGAGAATAATACCATGTATCTGAGTTCGTGGAGGCTTTTTCTTTAGAAATATATTCAAAAATTGCTTTCATATCTGTATCCTTTACATCTGTATTATCTGATATATTAAGTTCGTAAACTAGTTTTCCATTGTCATCCAATAATGTCAAAATAATTCCAGCAATTCCTTGCCCAACAGATGATTCAAACTGTGACGGTGCATGTAATTTATTACTGAAGTTATAATAAAATGTAAGATCATAAATCCCGGTTTCATAAGTTGTTTTCCTAGAATAATAATAGAATAATATAATAATATAATATTATTATAATAAATAATTAATAAATTATTATACAATTGTTAATAAAACTCAATATATTAAAGAAAAATTTCATGTACCTTCCATCATCCGCCGTATTATTTTGTTTAACTTGAGTAAAATTTTCTATATGATGGCTCTTTATCGCATTATTAACTTCCAACCCTTTTAATAAACTTAAATATTCATTAATATTTTGTTTGAAATAAATCAAAAACGTATAAGGATTTTTGATAGACACTGGAATATCTAATATAAGACGTTTGGGAGTTTTAAATATAGGAAGAATAAAGTCTACATCCTATAATTACGAATTTAATTGTGGATTTAATTATGAATATAATTGCAAATTCATTAACAGTACAAATAATAAATTTAAGAATTCCTACCGCTTTTGTTAAACTCATTATAAGCGGATTGCGAGAAAGATAGAGGGACATTACACCAAGCGTTATATTTGTGATTAATTTATTTTCCAACATATTCATTATTTCTTCGGTAATTTCTTTTCCTGGTTTATCCAGACCAAATACTTCTACCACCAATTCTCTAACTGAAGTCTTTGGAGAATTCTTTTTTGATTCTTCAGTAATTTGTGGTACTTCCGAAGTTGATGAACTTGAACTATGTGTGCTCAAATCTTCATTATTTCCGACTTCTGATATTTTAATATATACCTTTGCATATGCTAACATATTTTTACGATTTAAAACTGAAAATGAATCAAGAGAGGCAGCGAGTCCATTTAAAGCTTGATTTGGTCTTAATCGCCAATGAAGGGGAAATTTTTTGACATAAACTAAAGGACATTCAAATTGACCAGGTTTAAATTTCTTGCTAATTTTACCATTATTTGGTACCATAGAAAGTACATCCACCAAACTTCCTGAAGGTGAATCATCTTCTGAAGAAGCATCGGAATCAGATGATCCATCGGGTGGCACTAAATATTTACTAAAAAGAGTACAATGAAAATATAAAAATATTGAGTATAAGATTTTATACAAGTATATATAAATAAATAAATATAAATAATATTACCTGCAACGACGATTTTTTTCAAGTTCATCCAACAATATCAATCTGTTGACCTTTTCCGATACTTGTACAATACATTTTCTTACATGTTTTATAATGTTAGATCGTTCAATTGCAGAAACGGCTTTGGAATAAAAGTACATTTGAATACTCGTTTCTTGAGGAATAAGGATTAACCAAAATAGTTGCTTATGGATTACAGACTTTTTAACAGACTCTGCTGTAGTGCGATCGGGGGCATTTTCGATTTCTTTCGGAGGAACGAGACTTATCCCAAGACCCTTCCCCCCATCATCTTTTATATACTCCTCAAATGGAGGTTCTACACGTATATCTTCTAGTGTATTATCCGTGTGAAATACCGGAGATGTGTTACATGTAATATCCGTCTCATCAAGAGATTCTGTGATTTCATCATCCTCACTAATATAAAAGCATTCATCTACTTGATTCAAAGTAAATGGTTTCATATTCGCTTTACTAAATTCCTGAAGAAATCGTTCTTGACTATTTAGACGAACGAATGATAAAGGTACAACAAATGTTGTTGGAAAATCTACAAAAGGATTTTTATGTTTCAATTGTGTTTGAATAAACGAAAGGACGGATCGATTTACATGTTGGGTTTTAAGAAGTCCATGCATCATTTCCTCTTTCAAGAGCCAATCAATTCGATCCATGGTTTCAATTAAAGCCTCACGTTTATCAGCCGTTAATAAATGTAATTTTGAAGATAAATTATCATTTGAATTATTCGAATTATTTGACTTATCAATTTGATCATCATCCGTTAATAAATTATCATTTGAATTATCAAATTGATTATCTTTGAGATCCATAAAATGAGATGTCTTAATAATTTCTTCATTCCTATAATGAGACTTTTTAATAATTTTTTCATCCACTGGAGGTAAAGTTAAACAAATTATGCGTAATATAGCTGTCGTTCCATCTGAAGATTCAACTGGAGAAGAATCAGTACCAATTGATTCAGGTGAAAAATCATAAAATTTATCGTCAGTAGAGCAAGAATATGTGTTCGGTAAGTTTGAAACTGGAAATTTGATAAAATTATTAAAATTATTTTTATTTTCCGTTATTTCAAATCCTTTTTGAGTAGGATCGATGCTATCTAAGACAACAGGTTTCGATGGAGGTTTCATAAAAATACATTCTAATCGAATAAATAAAGGATTTTCGGCCCCATGAAAAGTATCGAGGAAATTCCCTGCTATATCAGTATTAACAATAGTATCCGTGGATGAATTATTTGTCTTTTTTATGCGGTAATAATAATATTTACTTTGTGACTTTTCATCAACAAAATAAGCCGGTTCGAAATAATGACCAAGAACGGCAACAAACTTCTGACAAACGTCATCAATATCATCACTTTCTATGCCTTGACGAGAAGCTAAAACATTTACATTCACATATCCAGTAATGTTTATATCAAGATTTATTTCTATACAAGCTCCAATGGCTTTTAAAAAATCGTCCTCTTTGACTTTATGTTTTTGTAATACACTCGCATAAATTGATTTTACAAATCCACGTGCATATAAATTTGAGATATTACGGATAACTTTAGTTGCTTTATCAGGTACTTTTAATCCCTTTTTTGGACATTCCGGAAATGAACTCAAAATTAATTTGGATTCCAATGTATTAGGTTGAAGATAAATTCGTTCAAATTGTAGTAAACGTTCTCCCAATAATTCGGAAGGATCTTTTCCAAAATCATCATTAAGCTGTTTAGGTCGTTTACATAAAAATATCAATAAACTTAAATTGCATGGTTTCTTCTCAATATATGTTACGTTTTGTGTTAATGCATCCAACAAAACTTTGAAAGAGGGAATGAAAATAAGAAGGAAAGAATTTTGATTTACTATTTTAACAAAACATCGAGATTCCCGAAGATCTTTAGCGTACAATATAGTAGTGGAAGTTTCATTAAATATTTTTGACTCTGATAATCCATTGATTATTTCCTTTAAAACCGGATCTTTATGATTATCACTTGTTGTATCGATTTCCCCGTCAACATGTTTACTTAATGTTTTCTCAACGAAAAGATGTAATAAAGCCAAATCTCTGTCCGAAGTTTCCAAAGTAGCAATTAAATCCCGATCCACTAAATATGTAATATCATGATTTGCATCATTTGACATTGAAAGAGAAAGTTTTCTTTGAATTGTTGCCTCGAATGTGGATTTTCGATTGTTTGAACTATGCCTTGAATGTGAACCTATTGATGGTGATTTAATATTTGATTTATTAATAGAAGGTTCCACGAACTCTGTAGAGGAATTATTCTTTTGTAAACGACCAAATTTATTTGATTGAACATTGGATAAATTTGTTAATATGAAAGTAGGAATTTTGTAATTTGTAACTAAAAATCTGCTAGTACGAAGTAATGATGGAAGATTGAATAATTCGGGCATACTATATGATTTAGGGGTGATTAATAATTCTAAGTCGGCTCGTTGTTTTATGCGAGTTTTTGCAATATAATTTATTTGATCAAATGTTACTAATTGTGATAATTTAAACCTATCCGTAGCAGAGATTTTATTAGCATACGTCTCATAAATTTCATTCAAATTAAGATGTTGCGAAGGTTCCATCCATAATTCAGTCACAATCTCTTTATTACCCTGATTCATAATATGATGTTGTATACCACATAATGTTTTTTGTTCAGAATTAGATTTGATATCTTGACTTTTGTTGGGTAATTCAATTTCCTGATAAAATATTTTTCTATTATGATATTCAGCAACCAATAAACAACCTTCATTCAATCTTGCTTGACATAAATATTGAAAAGCCAAATCATGTAAAGATGGATTTTTATAATTTCCAAGGATAACATTCTTACTAATATCCGATAACCAAGTCCAACGTGAATGTCTTAAATATGATCTAACTATACATGATCGACCTGTCATCTGGTAACAATCCGTCGAATTATCTTTACTACTACTATCGTGACGTATATTTTTATCTTTTATGAGAAACCTTGATAAAGGTCTTTTACATAAATAATAATTTATTCTTTTATTATCAAGAATATTAAATATCTTGTCAAATTCCTTTTGACGTAATATAACTTCTACATTAAAGAATTGTAAATTTCCAGTAATAAAACATCCGGATTCTTGTTTAATTTTTAATTCACAAAAACTAATTGATTTCGAGCCATCTACTCCCGTGTAATTAAAAACTTTAACAAATATATTATCTTTTTCAACAAAAAATGTAGCCCACATATTGACCAAAGATTCTTTAATAAGAGTAAAAGTATTTTTTTTTTCAATTTTTCCTTTTTCGCGACCGGAAATTTGTCCAGAAGGATTATTTGAAGTTTTTTCTAAAACTTGGGGTGGAATAATTAAACGAAACTTTCTATCATCGAACCAAAAATTTGTGTTTGGACGATTAGATATCTGATATAATTGTTTAAGCATTTCTAAACGATTAAATATTGTTATACCATTAAGATTTGTAATATTTGTAAATCGAAATATATTATTTTCTTTAGGTGGTCTAGGTAGTGGTTTATGAAACATATGCTTTTTGAGAAGTTCATCGGTTTCTATAATGATTGATAAGAAATTAAATAATCTCTTAAATTTCCAATAAAGTGGATGATCTTTACCATAATTTTGTCGAGCGGTCTGAAAATTAAGATGATAAATAGAAAACATTGTATCAGCTAAAATATTTATTTCAATTCTTGGTGATTTTAATTTTGAAAAACCATTTGCATCACTTGTCCAAACTGCTTTAATTTTATATTGAATTGTAACATTAGGTAACCAAAGTCTTGACATTATAATAACAATAACTTTTTTTTCTACTTTACTTTTAATATCAGGTAATAATATATTATCGATATTAAAACCTTGACGTAAACGAGTGAAAATTAATTGTTGGGTATCAACCGAAAGTAAAGAATATTCACGATAACGTGTTGGCATTGATTCAACTATAGGTGGATGACTTCTTGGATCCCATGGAAAACTATGAACGCTATAATCTCCTGAGTTAAGAGTAATATCCTTTGGAAATATTTTTTGATTTCTCTTTTTTGAAAAAATGGTTTCTCTTATAAGAATATTTTTATGATAAAAATTTGATTCTAAAATTTTCGTAGAATCATTGATTGATATATTAGGACAATCTTCTGAAAAAATAAGAACTCCAGAAGTTGCAGTAGCGACAAACTGTAATATTTCATTATCAGGTAAAAATCCAAAATTAACATTTGGATTGAATTCTTTACGAGAACCAATTTGTATTATATGACATCTTATATCTTCTTTACATAATTTTTGAATAATATCATCATTTTCAGTCATTTGAGCAAGATTTGATTTGACAACACCATCAGTGATAATAATAATTGATGATATTCCTTCATTAGGGAGAAACCTCCTAGCAGATAATCCTGCGTGAAGACTAAATGCAAGATTTGCACCACCAGAGCCTAATCTCCAAATATTATCTTTTTTATCAGGATCGATTTCTAGATCTTCATTCTTTGATCCAGTAACATCCATTTCATATGCCTTGGAAAGTCCTGCCCTTCGAAGTCGTTGTCGAAATTCTGCAACCTCTTGTATAAAACGTGTGAATTCCGATTTTAAATCGATTAAAATATCAGACACATTATGTCGATTCACAGTACCACCTTGTAAGAGTACCCTCATTGTTGGATATTCTTTCATCTTGGGTATCAAGTAGACATTTGAAGCAAAATGTGAACATTCAGCGATTACAGATATTGATATTTCTGGTTCAATCTAATTAATGAAAATCAATAAAATATAAGAAATCAAAAACCTCTTGGAATATGGAATATAATATAAAACATACTTATGTACCTGAAGAGCTTTATTATTCAAATCCTGAATAATAAAAGGTTGAACAAGACCCAAAAGACATTTCTCTAGTCTATATAATTAAAATAAATATAAATATTATTTTATTTTTCAAATCCAATTTAAAAAAAATTATAATTATTTGAAATGGAGAAAAAATTATTACGTTTCTGTCACCTTAGACATAAGTATTCCTTTTAAGTTATTATAATCAATTGTTGCTAAAGAAGAAGTAACATCCAAAAGAAATATTATACAATATTTTGTACTTATGTTAACGATCCGAGAATATGGCATAAGTTTATAAGCTTTATCAGATACATCTTGGAGATCGTGTAAATTTTCTGGAGTATATACATCTTTAGCTTTCCTTTCTACTTGTGATTGTATTAATGAGGCAAGTCGTGTATTTGAAACGTGTATGACTTGAATATTCTATGTAAATAATTTATAAATTGTAAAAAAGTTAAACCTAAGTAAAATGACATATTAATAATTATATTGGAACAGAAAAAAACAGAAAATAATACATTGTCTTTTTCAAGTCTTAGAGGTTTAAAAAGTCGTTTTAATAACCACTTGTGAAGATCGACTTTTGTAAAGTTTTGGGTATCTTTCGCGTATAAGAAAACAGTTTTTGCCTCGTGTGTCTATATATTTGTATGTATGAAAACATGAAATTTTCCTAAGTAAGCAAACAATTCTTAATATAATTCTTAATTAAAAGGAAAACTTCTTGATACCTCTCGGTATTCATCGTGAACATCGGGAATCCATTGAGAGGATTCTAACGAAGAAGACATGTTGAAAGCTGAAAGTCATAAGATGTTTTCTATGTTATTTATTTATCAAACACGCTTAGCATGTGACGAGAAAATTAGATAATCATTTGACAATTTAAATTCCAAACAAATACCAAAATGGATTAAGCTTCAATCTAAAATGGTAAATTGTTTATTGATCACGATTTTTTTGAAAGTCATATGAAATTATCTATTTTTATCTTATTATCTTTTTATCTTTTTAACTTTTTTTTTTTTTTAAAGATGGTCAAACTTGAAGAGGTACATACTTTTATATTGTTATTGTTAATAATAATTATATTATTTTATTATATTTTTATAATAATATATTGAGTTTATTTAGTTTATTGAGTTTATTTAGTTTATTTAGTTTATTTTATCCATATAACATCTCTCATTTCTCATTTTTAACGCGTTAATTCTAAATATAATTCAATATCTAATTTGATATAAAATTTTAAAATTTTAATATATAAAATATATAAGGTTCCAGACGATCATGAATCTACTGACGATGAATCGTCAGATAATGAATCAGCTAGTTCAGTATCTTCAGGTTCATCAAGTGATTACGAAGAATCGGTTTTTGAACGAATATTAGCTTTACGTGATATTATACCTGAAGATACTAGGGAATCAATATCAAATAATGTTTCAACTTTAATAAGCTTTGGAGCGAAAACTGCCCGATTTTTAGGAAATACATTTTGGGTGTTAACCACAACAGCATTGATATTGGTAATGCCTTTAGCTTTAGAAATTGAAAGAGAAAATTCTATTATTCAAATGGAAAATGAACAAA
Source organism: Diversispora epigaea (assembly GCA_003547095.1). Lineage (NCBI taxonomy): Eukaryota > Fungi > Glomeromycota > Glomeromycetes > Diversisporales > Diversisporaceae > Diversispora > Diversispora epigaea. Next base: position 75,872 of record PQFF01000427.1, read on the forward strand.
AAGCCATGGTAATTGATTAATTAATTAATTTATTTTTTTTATTTATTAAATTTTATAAAGTGAGTAATAATTTTAATTTTTAAAAAATTGAAAAAAAAATTAGATGGGAGGACAATCGGGTAATCCCTATGGTCAACCAAGTGGTCCTCCGGGACAACCTTCTCAACCTCAACAACAACCTCGATTGATTCCCCCTGGCTTCTAAAAATAAGAACACATGATTACTTTTTTCTTATAATTTTTTTTAGTGTTTTTTTAATTAAAAATGATCATTTAATATAATAAAAATAATATGTGTGGATACTACTTTTATTGTGTGTGTGTGTTTGTGGGATTAATTTTTATTTTTGAATACGATTAAGCCAATTAATCATAATTTCAAATATATAAAAAGTTACAGCATTTACGGGCCAAGCTCTTACAAGTGTTGGGGTTATTCCTTTGAAAAATCCCGAGATTCCTTCTTGAGAATATAAACGAAAAGAACAATTTATAATTCCAGAAAAAAATTTTGGAATAAAAATATTATTATTATTCATCATTAATTTGTTTTCTGTAAATTTCGTTGTTGAAGACATTACAAGGGCAGCGGTAGTAGAAGTAAAAGGTTGGGTTTGTATTCGAGTCTTTATAACATCTTTTGATATGTTATAAGTAAATATAAATATAAATCTATAAGTATATTTTCGATCACTTCAAGAAAAGAATAAATATAATTTACCTAAAGGATAAATGCTAGCCCAAGATATCACACCAGCCATACCACCAGAAAATAAAAGTTTAATATCATTAATACTATCACCTGATGATGATGCATTAGTTAACCGTTTAATTCCTTCATAAGTCCAAAAGTAAACACCATAACCTGGTGCATCACGAATTATAGTTACAAGTCCTCCTTGATAAAGACCTAGAAATTAAATATAAATAAAATATAAAAAAAAGAAATTAAAATTTATCAACTCACATATAAAAATATGAATGAATAATTTACCTTTGATTCCTTGAGTCTTGATGACATTTTTAAACACTGTAAATGAGTTTGATTCTGAAATCATCAAAGTCTTATTCTTAATATGACTATTGTTATGATTATGATTGTTATTATGATTATGATTGTTATTGTGATTATGATTGTTGACAGGTAAAATAATTGTTTGTGCTCTACATTTAATCAATTCAGTTGGAGTGCTAACCAAAGAACATGAAAAACCTGCCCCAAATCCTGCTAAAAAAACTTGAAACAATGATGGTGGTGATGGTAATAAATCATTTGAGAATTCATAATTTTGGGAATTTCTTTTAAAAAGACGTAAAATACCACCATAAGAAGCAAAGAGGATTGAATTTAAAAATGCCAATCCTACAATCGGGGATCCAACACCTTTAAATAATGATTTAAACTTTAAATTTTAATGTAATTTTAGTAATTTTATAGTTGGTAATTTTATAGTAATTTTAATAAGAAATGTAAAACATTTAAAGTTATAAAAATCATAACAGCATACCCCTTCCGCTTTTTTCATATTTATTAGAATGTCAAAGGATGATTTTTGTTTGTCACTTACATGAGAAAATGTAGATGTTTGTAGGCGAACCTATTATAATTTTATCATTATAATTTTATTCATAATCTTATCACGCGAATTTTATCATAAATATAATGCATAATCTTATCACCTTTAAAACATCCAAAGGACTCCCAACTATAATTCCTGCCACACCACCTACATATCCTATAAATCTTTATATTATAAATCATCATCAGGAAAATTTATCACCATTTAAGTTTATTATCATTATTATTATTATTATTATTACCCGCAATGAAATCATTAACGCTTTCAGCTAATCAAATTGAAAAAATTATTAAAAATTATTGTTATAATTTATTCACTCAACTTTATAATCAAACTTAAATTTTAATTATTATTATTATTACCCATCGAAAGTACAATAATCAGATAAACCTGATATGAACAATATAAATGATATATGATGACACAAACGTAGATCGTCTATATAACTATATAAGCACTTTCCGCTTTTACATAACTTTTTGAACAAATGAACAACGAAATAATAAAGGTTAACAGGTATGGAAAAATAATTACTAACTTTCCGATCTATTGATAGGTTCGCGTACATGTCTTCGGCTTTAGACCTGTGCCCGTTTCGTTTTGCGCGTATTATCAGTGGGATAGTTTCGCTATCCAGTATTGCTTCTGTTCCTATGTGATTTTTCTCTTTTTTTTTACATTAGGTATTTTAGGTAAGGAAGTAATGAAATAATACGCAAAAATGCTACAATAATCTATAAAGCAAAGAAATTTTATTTTTATGTAAAACTATTATTAGAAATATTAAAAAAGCGGAAGAAAATATTCATTTTTTTTGTAGTGAATAAATGTAGCATATATAATATTTGTATTCAATCGATAAAGTAATAAATTTAATGCTTTCAAAACAAACAATGTTTAGAAGTTTAAAAAGGTTACAACTAAAGTTTATTTTACAATAAGGATAAAGTTTAGATTTTGAAACTTTAACAGTATATTACATAATATTAAATATATTAAATATATTACATAATGAGGCGAATCAAAAATGCAATTTTTTTAGTTTTATTAAAAAATGCCTATCTTATCATATTGAAACTAATAAGTTAAGTTAAATTAAAGTTACCGAAATTAAATCTAACCATACACTCTAATCATCGTATTCGTTATATTCATCATATCCATAATCATCATCATAATCTCTGGAGTAATAATCATTTTCATTGTTATCTCCTCGTGAATTACAATCTTCTTCGAATTCGGTATATTCATCAAAATCTTCTGACATTTGAGGTGTCAAAATTACATCCTTATGATTATTATTAACATTATTATTATCATTAACATTATTTATATGATTACTATCATCAATATTATGATTATTATTTATATGATTATTGATATCATTATTATTGATATGATTATGATTATTATTATTATTATTATTATTTCTAAGTTTAGATATTGATTGTTGATTATAATTATTATTACTACTACTATCATTATCCCATTCATAAATTTGTTGTTGATCATCTTCATCCCATCTAGTAATAGAACTAGCGGGTGTACTACTACGTGCAATACCTGATCCACTGACACTTGTAGGATCATAATCTCTCCATGATGTAGGGGTATTAGGAATACTATCTGACATATTATCAAATAATGAATCTAACACTTTAAAATTTATCTTTTTAGAAAGATTTCTTTCTTCAAAAAGTCTTCTTGCCGCTTCGGCTGGTGTACTGGCTACGGCATGTTCATCCGATTTTCCTTTTCTAGGTCGTTTATGCTAAAAAAAAAAAGAATGAATGAATGAATGTAAATTAAGTTTTTCTAGGTCGTTTATGTTAAAACGAATGTAAATTAATTAAGTATGACAAGATAAAATTATTATTAAAAAAGGGTTGACATACTCGTCGAATTCCTATTCCATTTGCTCGATCCATTTCTTGTTTCTTCTTTTTTTCTATTTACAATATTTAAAGTAATTAAGAAATGTTAATTAATTAAAGGCTTGGTAAAGGTAACATCAATAAAAAATATTTCTACCTTCAACTTCTTCTAAATATTCACGATTCATATCCATCCACACCTGTGTTTTTATTTTTACTTCTTCCTCGGACAAAATAACATTCTTTATTTCATCATCGTCAAAATCGGAATCTATATCCTCTTCATCTAATTTGTCATTTTCGGCTTCCTCGTTTTGTTTCTTCTGTGTTTTTTTTCGTCCCCCTTCTTCTATATAGTAAATTAATTTCAAAATTCAATAAAGAACAAATTGGGTAAAGATTTAATCTCAATAAAGAATAAATTCTTGATAAAGTTTACCCTCTAATTCTGTGCTAATTTTTTTTAAATTTGGGTCGTTGAGATATGAAATCATTTCTTCTTCTAATTCCTTTTCTATCTGTTCCTCAACATTATTACAATTTGGAGTATCTGTCTCTTCTTCTCCATCTCCATCTCCATCAACATCATCACCTTCCTCTTCTTCTTTTCGTTTCCTTCTTTTACCAACTGAATCTTCTTCTTCATCACAATCATCACCACCTTTTCCTTTTGATGATTCGGATGTAGCAGTAGTAGTCGTAGTAGTAGTAGTTGTTGTTGTTGTATTAGTAGTTTGATTATTTCGTTTACCAATCATACTTTTTTCTGCTTTACGAGCTTTTGTAAACGCGGGAGGATCACTTTGCTGTTCAAGCCATACAACCCTAAAGTCTTGAACTGAAAGTTTGGCTGTAGGTGTTTCTTTAAATTCTTCGATCCTAATTATAAAATTAAACAAATTAAATAAATTACAAATGAATTTTCCTTTGAACATTTAATGTCTGATATAATATTTATGAATTATAACAATTATAACATAGATTATGTCACCTTCTTTTTATTGTTACATCTGCAGTCTTAACTACGGCAATTACTTCTTTGACGCTTCTCCTAAAGTTATTCATTCTGGCTGCAATTAACAAGCCTAATAATTAATTATAAAAATGAAAGTTAATAAATATAATAATAAATATAATAAATAATAACAATAATATAAATAATAAATAATAGGTAATATATATAAATTCTAATATATCATATTATACATATTATACATATTATACTCACACGCGCCACAAATTCCTGCCGGTCGCCTGCCAGTTTGCATCCAATCTCGTCCCATTCGTGCACAAAGTCTAGAAGCGTCCGTAACTACCCGACTTGTTTCCTCTCCGAATTCTAACATGGAAGCGAATCGTGAAATATAAATTGATGGATCTATCAATGGAAGCACAAGATGAAGTGTATTCACCAGTTTTAAGAAAGTGGATCCAAGTGTAAAAACATTAACCTAGAAAATTTTATTTTATTAAATAAATAAATAAATCATTTTACGATACAAATAATAAAATATATTAATTGAAAATATTAATTAATTAATTGAAAATATAATTAGATCTTACTTGTAAAATATCCGAAAAATCAATTAACATATGACACGTCTTTTCCGTTCGGCATACAATATAAAGACAGGCGGCTATTACATGTTGAGTCTTTCGGCCTTGAATGAAATTATTTGTTATTGCAAGGTTGAAATATCGTTGTGCTGCTTCCATTAAGTGATCCGAAAGACGTAAAGCAGTGGCGAGAGCCTGTATTTGTCGTCTCCCTTTTTTTTTTAAAAAAAAAAAAAAATCCAATTAAAAATAATTTGAGTAAATCAAGTACTCTTAACATAATAAAATTTTATTTTTATTTTATAAATTACCATTAGCGATAGTTTGTTCTCTCGAGTCTAAACTCGAATTTCTTCGATATGGTCCGGCCGTTCTGGCTCTTCCTATACAATACGAGTAAAAATATTACATTTCAAATATATCTAACTTATCAAAATTATCAAGTATTCCCTAGTTTTTTTTATTTACTTTGATCCGCTCCAACATACGATCCCTGTAAAATAGCAGCGCCCGAAGCACTTTCTCCAAAAGTAACTTCCGCAACAATTTTACTCTCTTCCACAACCTTTTACAAAGGTAAGATAATTATGTAATTATTCTTTTTTTTTTATCATTATNATATTAATTGAAAATATTAATTAATTAATTGAAAATATAATTAGATCTTACTTGTAAAATATCCGAAAAATCAATTAACATATGACACGTCTTTTCCGTTCGGCATACAATATAAAGACAGGCGGCTATTACATGTTGAGTCTTTCGGCCTTGAATGAAATTATTTGTTATTGCAAGGTTGAAATATCGTTGTGCTGCTTCCATTAAGTGATCCGAAAGACGTAAAGCAGTGGCGAGAGCCTGTATTTGTCGTCTCCCTTTTTTTTTTAAAAAAAAAAAAAAATCCAATTAAAAATAATTTGAGTAAATCAAGTACTCTTAACATAATAAAATTTTATTTTTATTTTATAAATTACCATTAGCGATAGTTTGTTCTCTCGAGTCTAAACTCGAATTTCTTCGATATGGTCCGGCCGTTCTGGCTCTTCCTATACAATACGAGTAAAAATATTACATTTCAAATATATCTAACTTATCAAAATTATCAAGTATTCCCTAGTTTTTTTTATTTACTTTGATCCGCTCCAACATACGATCCCTGTAAAATAGCAGCGCCCGAAGCACTTTCTCCAAAAGTAACTTCCGCAACAATTTTACTCTCTTCCACAACCTTTTACAAAGGTAAGATAATTATGTAATTATTCTTTTTTTTTTATCATTATTGGAATTCAAAAGCAACAAAATAACAGTATATTAGCATACATATCCACACTTAGCACAAAATGCATGCCCAGCCGCGGAGTCATATTCAATTCTATTTTCACCACAATGTGAACACGACATTTTTTTTTATTATAATAAATAAATTTAATAGAAATTTATTGGGAGTTTAATAGACGGGTAAAAAATTTATCAAAAGCTAATTTCAGACTCTTCTTTTTCTTGGAGCAACAGATACGACGTGTAGAATTTGATTTCAACGTTTCAAGATCAATTCGTTCTGATGACGAAATTTGTATATCTTTTCTGCGTATAATCGAGTCGTGTAACTTGATATAGGATAATCTCTACGAGGCAAGAATTCTAATTTAATATATTTTTGAATTTTATAATGTACACTATATTTAAATAACCAACTAGTAACGTTTAGTTTACTCTGTATAAATTATTTAAAGCTGCATAACTAATGATACGATTCTTCTAGACGATCAATAGAACCGTTGATGGTGACACTAAATGGTCCAGAAGATTTGAATGAATAACGGAAATTTTTAAGAAAAAAAAATTTATGAAGTAGACTTTATGTAGAATTTCACCATAGGTTTATTGTTTAATTTATATAATTATTCTAAAAGACTGTGCGTTTCATTTAACATTTCTTCATACCCAAAATCAATCACGAAATAATTTGCTCCGTGATCATACTTTTACCATATAGACTTAAGTTTGGTATAATATGATGGAAATTTAACAAAACTGAAGATAGTTGATGTTTCGGTAACCGAATTCACCAAATCTTCTTGTGCAGTATCTTTTAGCTGAATATGCGAACGCTTTTTAGGTATCGAATGAGAAGCACCCGGCGCTTTGTAACAATATTTCTTACATTATGTTCTTGAATATCTGATTGAAGAGTTGAGCGCATAGTATTTGTTGTAAGCTCCTCCTGAAAAAATAAAGGAGCAATAAACACATTAGTATATTCATCACGCCACATACCGTTATTACATTAGCGGATCAAATATTCCATACCATTATAACTGACCGTTCAGCCAATGTCTCAATTTTCTGTTTTTGTGATGAGATGGTGTTAATCCAGAATTCTTTAACTAAATCTGAATTTTATTCGTTCCATTAACGATAAAGTTATTAGTAAAAATTAATAAAATCATGAATTACAGTTTATCATTATGGTTGCAAGAACGGAACTACCCGAGACGAGACTCGTGCACTCCCGAGCGAGATCAGGAGTGTTGGGTAATTGAATACAGGACGAAACCCCATCCAAAGAGCTATCGCTCCTCAGACCCATTCATTTCAACCAAGAAAAAATAACTCATGCACTTTTAGTAGGATAGAACCACCCGAGACAAGACTCATGCACTCCCGAGCGAGATCAGAAGTGTTGAGCGGATAAAACCTACAGTACGTGCATTTTCAGCAGGACAGAACTACCCGAGACGAGACTCACGCACTCCCGAACGAAATCAGGGGTGTTGGGTAATTGAACGCAGGACGAAACCCCATCCGAATAAACTATTACTCTTCGGACCTGTCCACTGCCAACGAAAGAAGAAAAGAAAAAACTTAACTTATAATGAAGTAAGTGATCTTGTCAACTCATTATTACTGACAGGTTACAGATATATCGCTTGCGTTCACCGCATTTATTGGCCAGGAAATCTTCGTGCTGGTGTCGATAGAGTAAGAAATCCAACAATGACCAGTCGCGTTCAAGAGTAAAGTAAGTAGGATCGGCTATCGGGATTCCTATTAGGAAAGGCAAAAAGTTTATAAGTACCAGGAGGGTAAAGAATCCAAAAGCCAAAAGAGTATTAAATTACCTTCCAATAATTCGACAAGAGAAGACATGCTTATTATGATCTGCTTCAAGCATAGAGAAAGTTTGTTTTTATTGGTTGATGATCAATAGTATCGTGATTGATCTGCACGAATAGAAATTTAAGATTCAGATCAGGTGATTAAAAGTGATTAGCGAGATTATCTTTAGATTCCAAAGCCAAAGTTCAAATTTTATTTATTATTTAAAATATATTTTATTACTTGTTAAAAAATTATACTGTATTTTGTATAATTCTGCATATAAAGTGATAAAAAATATATATATTAATTCTCATCTAAAAATATTTGAATTTTCTAAATACTCAAAAGGTTATAGATTCTATAAATTGTATATAAAGTTAGTTTTATTAAAAATACACTTTATTTTCACTGATATTTAACTTATTATTATAAATATGAATAGTTCCAGTTATATTCCACATTAAAAAATACTTTCTATATAGACTCTCTAAAATATAAGATCTTGTGAGATCATATATTGTTTAATATTAATTCTATAATAAATTTTAATAAAATAAATAAAATGATTTTTCGTTTGAAAACAATAAAAAATTTAAAAGTTATATACTTTTCAATTTATTGATTAATAAGTTTTTAAATATTTTTTTTTATTACAATTTCGGTATATTAATATAAAAAATACTTTCTACATAAACTTCAATGACAGTGAGATCAGGTGGGATCAAAAGTGTTCAAACGAAAGTAAGGGCTTGAAAGAACATACNGGTTATAGATTCTATAAATTGTATATAAAGTTAGTTTTATTAAAAATACACTTTATTTTCACTGATATTTAACTTATTATTATAAATATGAATAGTTCCAGTTATATTCCACATTAAAAAATACTTTCTATATAGACTCTCTAAAATATAAGATCTTGTGAGATCATATATTGTTTAATATTAATTCTATAATAAATTTTAATAAAATAAATAAAATGATTTTTCGTTTGAAAACAATAAAAAATTTAAAAGTTATATACTTTTCAATTTATTGATTAATAAGTTTTTAAATATTTTTTTTTATTACAATTTCGGTATATTAATATAAAAAATACTTTCTACATAAACTTCAATGACAGTGAGATCAGGTGGGATCAAAAGTGTTCAAACGAAAGTAAGGGCTTGAAAGAACATACCTGCAAAATTTCAGTACCAATCATTTAGTCATTTTAGTGACTTGTCATATGGACGATCATAAATCAATTGAACGCTATTGTAAAATTAATATAAATATTTGTGTAACATGCTGATCAAAATCTAGACTTTCCCTATGCTTCTGCTTCACAATGACCAATTTATTTATATTTGTAGTTTATAATTTGATAATCCGAAAAGAGTGTCCTTATTCTGAACCCCTGGTTCAGGGTGAAATTCATGAACCCCAGGGTTCAGGCAAATTATTTGTTGACATATTTACTGTTTCTTATTATCAATATTTATTAGTATTACTTGGGAGTCCTATAGCTTAATTTTTTATTTTTATTTTCATAAAAGACTTAAATGTTTTTTAATACAAATTTGATTTATTTTCTAGAAATAAATATAACTTTGAATTTTTAGATTGAAAAAAAATATTTATTAAATCAATACTTAATATTTGTAAGTCAGTTTAGCAAAAATAAATATTCAAGCAATACAATAGTTATTTTTACATAAATTAATACCATGTATATTCATAATTTTATTTAATATTTAATAAAAATCAATTATAAAAATAATTAAAGTAAATTTTACAAAAAAAAGTATATTATTTTTTTTTAAAAAAAAATACTTCCCATTATACATGAATATGATTTCAAAAAGTAAATGAATGTTTACATTTATTTTCTTAATTATTGTTAATTAATATCTCTTATTATACTAATTTTATTTTATTTTTATCCTCTGAAAATTGTCAATATATTATATTAAAATAGCTTCTAAGTTAACAAAAATCCAAAAAATACTTCAAAAACAGTTTAACTATTAAAATAAATAAAGTTCTATTTACTTTTAGCTTCACGGTACTATGTCATATGATATACTCAATTAAATAATGAGTGTCCTTATCCTAGATCCCCAGTTCATGATATTATTCTAGATCCAAGAATTTTATTGGTCCATAGTTTAGCAGATTTATACATGTCATCAAAACTATTGAATTGAGAAAAATTGGAATTGAGTCAAAACTATACTTGCACACTAAATTATTTTGAAGTCCTGAAATTGCAATTTTGAAAAAAAAAATCGAAATAGTTTTTCATAGAAGACGAAATTATTTTACTTAAAACCCAAAATTTTTTGATCACCTAGATAAATTCCTTGATTAAAGTTACATATAACTAGGTACTTTTTTTATTTTTATATATGAAAGTAAAAAAAGTATCTAATTTAATCAAAAAATTTTGGGTTTTAAGTAAAATAATTTTATCTTCTATGAAAAACTATTTCAACTTTTTTTTTCAAAATTGCAATTTCAGAATCTCAAAATAATTTAGCATGCAAGTATAGTCAAAACAAATTTTGATTTTTACTAGTAATTAATACAATTAATTAAGTCAGACACAATTAAAAATTGAAATTTTAAGAGTTGAGTCAAGGTCAAATTAGTTTTGATGACATATATAGTGATTTTATTTGTTGTATATTGATCTGTACAAATTTTATTAATTTTGATCAATATTTGTAACAAATAAATTTATTTACAAATTACATATACAGTCAGACTCATATATAATTACCTTGTATATAATTACTATTTTTTCCAGTCTCAAATTTTTTATATTAATTTTCCTTATATATAATTACCTTATATGTTAATTTTATATATAATTACTATCACTATTAATTATAAGTTCCATATATATAATTTATAATAAATTTTCTTATATATAATCACATATTTCATATGATTTATTAATAAAAATAGTTTTCAATACACAGATAATTGTGAAATTATCTTGTATTATTAAATTTATACAAAAAAAAATCATTATTTAATGTGAATTTTAACAAATATGTCATTACAAAAGAAAAAACAGAAATATTCAACTATTAGTTAACAAATTAAAAAAAAAATATACTTTTATTCTAAAGAAAATTCAATCAAATTCTATATTGAAATTGTAATCTAATTTAATATTAATTATTTTAACTAGTCTTTAAAATACTCTACTATTTCAAAAATATTTAAGGATAGTGAAAAATGAGGACCCCGAGCAATCTATAAATAGGTCACATTAGAGTTTGCTTAGCTATCATAGTAAAATTTTTAAAAAGTTGCTTATTTTTAATTAAAATTTAAAAATTTACTTACAAAAATTATATTTTTCCTTTCTTATTTCCTAATTTAGTATTATCTGACCTATTCATAAATTGCTCGGGGTCCTGAAAAATGAAAGAATTTTGTACCTAATAATAAAAAACTACTTATTATTAGTATAAAGGAAGATCTTATTTTTTTAAAAAAATAAATGTTTTTTTAAACAACAAAATTCAAATAATTTTTGTTTAGAAGATTTAATCAAATTTAAAAAATATATACAAATTGTTGAAAAAATGAAATTTGTAAGTAAAAAACAAACAAAATTAAATAGTATTTTTTTTACAGATATGAGTTTTTAAATTTTAATTTTGAAACAAATGAAAATTTTGAANTAACAAATTAAAAAAAAAATATACTTTTATTCTAAAGAAAATTCAATCAAATTCTATATTGAAATTGTAATCTAATTTAATATTAATTATTTTAACTAGTCTTTAAAATACTCTACTATTTCAAAAATATTTAAGGATAGTGAAAAATGAGGACCCCGAGCAATCTATAAATAGGTCACATTAGAGTTTGCTTAGCTATCATAGTAAAATTTTTAAAAAGTTGCTTATTTTTAATTAAAATTTAAAAATTTACTTACAAAAATTATATTTTTCCTTTCTTATTTCCTAATTTAGTATTATCTGACCTATTCATAAATTGCTCGGGGTCCTGAAAAATGAAAGAATTTTGTACCTAATAATAAAAAACTACTTATTATTAGTATAAAGGAAGATCTTATTTTTTTAAAAAAATAAATGTTTTTTTAAACAACAAAATTCAAATAATTTTTGTTTAGAAGATTTAATCAAATTTAAAAAATATATACAAATTGTTGAAAAAATGAAATTTGTAAGTAAAAAACAAACAAAATTAAATAGTATTTTTTTTACAGATATGAGTTTTTAAATTTTAATTTTGAAACAAATGAAAATTTTGAATTTAAATATAATATATAATATAAAATATAATAATAAAAATTTATAATCATTAGTAATATAATATAATTATATATGAGTTTTTTTTATATTATCATTTAACTTATAATCACTATTAAAATTTGGTCCCAAAGTAGTAATTGACTGTATAATGTTTTAGAACAAAATTAATATACTAGAATACAACATTATAGTACATTATTTGAATACTTAATATTTATTGTCCAGAGCATAGCGTAAGACCTTATACTTCTATCCATAGTAAAAAATTTTACCCTACGTGATTCTTGTTACTAAGTTTACCTATAGAAATCGATTCCATTGATTACAACCTGATCTCACATGATTGTCATATGAAAAAATAAAAAATAAAAAATATGAAAAAAAAAAGATCGAAAATTTTATCGGTTTAAAAATTATTTTTTTTATTTATTTACTCATTTATGTAGTTTGTCTGAAACATAGTTATTAGGATATAGGTATAGAAATTAATCTCTTTTCTTCTACCTTCCTCTCCTTTAACCTTTTACAATTTTTAATACGTTGAAGTCTCTCAAAATTAAAAAATTTTAAAAGGAAATCTCTAAGCGAACAGACCTGAGATATTGTTATGAAGGAAAAGCCAACCATAAACTCTTTGTCGCCAAGATTATACTTGCACGCAAAATTATTTTGGGGTCCCGAAATTGCAATTTCGGGGAAAAAAGTCAAAATAGTTTTTCATAGAAGACGAAATTATTTTACTTAAAACCCGAAATTTTTTGACCACCCAGATTTATTCTTTGATTGAAGATACACATAACTGGGTACTTTTTTTACCTCCATATATAAAATGGATTCTGCATAAATTTCAAAAAGTCGAAATACCTCAAAAATCCAAAATCAATTTTGGGAACATGTATAGCCAAGATTAACCACTGCTTTTTTTAACGTGAGCCCTTAGTTTTTGTGTACTATAATAACTCACGCAAAATGAATAGGAACTTGTAATCATTGTCGTGGGTATACTATACCTGTTACCCAAATCCCAAATTATTTTGGCATTATGGCTGCCAAAATATGCCAAAATTATTTGGGACCCGAGGGTCAAAAGGTTCCAAATCTCAAATTAATTTTGGCACCCCAAATTAATTTTGGCATCCCAAATTATTTTTGGCATCCCAAATTATTTTTGGCATCCCAAACATTTGGGAGCTGAAAAAATATTTGGGAGCTGAAAAAATATTTGCATGGGAAGAAATATTTGAGTCAGTGTAACGGAATAATTAAAGATTTTTTTAATGTGCAACATGATAATCAGTTTAAAATATAATAAAAAAAAAATACTTACCTTTCTCTAAAATTAGGTTCGTGGGTTCGTGAGGGTTTCGCAGATCTGTAGGGATGGTACGGTAAGTATTTTTATTTTTTTTATTTTTTATTTTTATTTATTTTAAATTATTTTTTTTTTAAAAAAAATATACTTACCTTTCTCCTTCCCTCTCTAGAATTAGGCTCGTGGTCCAGGGAGACGATACAGCAAAATAGAATTTTTTTTATTATTCTATCTGTTGCGCAACAGATAGAATTTTTTTATTATTTTTTTTATTATTCTATCCGTTGCGCAACAGATAGAATTTTTTTTATTATTCTATCNGTTTCGTGGGTTCGTGAGGGTTTCGCAGATCTGTAGGGATGGTACGGTAAGTATTTTTATTTTTTTTATTTTTTATTTTTATTTATTTTAAATTATTTTTTTTTTAAAAAAAATATACTTACCTTTCTCCTTCCCTCTCTAGAATTAGGCTCGTGGTCCAGGGAGACGATACAGCAAAATAGAATTTTTTTTATTATTCTATCTGTTGCGCAACAGATAGAATTTTTTTATTATTTTTTTTATTATTCTATCCGTTGCGCAACAGATAGAATTTTTTTTATTATTCTATCTGTTACGCAACAGATAGAATTTTTTTTATTATTCTATCCGTTACGCAACGGATAGAATTTTTTTATTATTCTATTCGTTGCGCAACAGATAGAATTTTTATTATTATTCTATCCGTTGTATAACGTATACGTGTTGCCCAAATCCCAAATAATTTGGGATTTGGGACGCCAAAATGCACAAATTATTAGTATTTGGGATTTGGGATTTGGGATTTCGGCAAAAGATACTAATTGTAATTTGGGATTTGAGATTTGGGATTTCGGCATTTGGGATTTTGGCATTTGGATTTTGAATTTGGGTGACAGGTATAGTGTAACGGATAAAATTTTTATTATTATTCTATCCGTTGCGCAATGGATAGAATTTTTATTATTATTCTATCTGTTGCATAACGGATAGAATTTTTATTATTATTCTATCCGTTGCGCAACAGATAGAATTTTTTTTATTATTCTATCCGTTGCGCAACAGATAGAATTTTTTTTATTATTCTATCCGTTGCGCAACGGATAGAATTTTTATTATTATTCTATCCGTTGCGCAACAGATAGAATTTTTTTTATTATTCTATCCATTGCGCAACGGATAGAATTTTTTTTATTATTCTATCCGTTGCGCAAC